>JBBDHG010000113.1:1840000-1870000 GCA_037951165.1 Lophius americanus
ACCCAGAATCCACTGGTGGCAAATCATTATTCCACGCCAGCGACTGTCCCTGAGCTTCTGATGATAGAATTAGTCGCTAACAAACTCATTTCAGTTTTATAAAGTTGGAGTGTCAAACTCTATTTTATCCAACCGTTGGTATAAAATTACACATCAGCTCACTTAGCAGTCATTACATCATCTTCATCACGGGCCGGTCCGACCCGTCACCGTTACCTGTCTCAGGTGGATCGGTGCTGTCAGCTGGTGCGACACTCTGGCCCGATGTTTTCCTGTCTGTCCTCTCCTCATCATCAGACGCCAGAGTGATAACCCGTCTCATCCATGTCCTGAAAGCCTCAGGTGGTCCCCCCTCAGTCTGACGGGGGCTGAAAGCCTCATGTGGTCCCCCCTCAGTCTGACGGGGGCTGAAAGCCTCATGTGGTCCCCCCCTCAGTCTGACGGGGGCTGAAACCCTGATGGGACCACCGGGAATTAACCCCGAGACCTTCATCAGGGGCCGGGGGCTGCCTCGGATAAATCATGACTTTTACAGTGCTGCCCAGGTGACAGGTAGGAGGAGAAAAGCCCCCCCCCCACAGGAGAACTGAGGACTTGTTTTTGCCTGGTTGATCATCGCCTCCATCATGAGATCAGGAAACTTGAGTCGGGACCATGAAGGTCTGCAGCGCCCTCAAAAACGCTGTCTCGGATAAATTCTATTTATTTCTGCCCGCTCCGTAACTACCCCCACACATCACCTCTTCATCATCTCCCCCCACCTCCCCCTCTTTGGCCTCAGAGGCGGAGGTGTAAAGGATTAAATCTAAACATTGTCAAGGACATCCAGCAATAAGAAGGTCACTGCTCGCTCGCTCTCTCTCTCTCCTCTCTCTCTCTCTCTCTCTCCTCTCTCTCCTCTCTCTCTCTCTCTGTCTCTCTCTCTCTCTCTCCTCTCTGTCTCTCTCTCTCTCTCTCTCCTCTCTGTCTCTGTCTCTCTCTCTCTGTCTCTCTCTCTCTCTCTCTCTCTCATGAGAGCTGGGGCTCTTTGCTGAAGCTCTGCTCCAGCTCCCAACAGAAACCTCGTCTGCTTTCATGGAAATCCTCTTTACTTGTCAACACTAGTCCCCGAAAGTCCTCAATCCCCTGCATCATATAAACAAGCCCCCTTATTGAAATCTTTCGATCTCAATATGAAGTTTTATCAGAAACACATCCTTTATCGTGAAGAAAGCTCCCCCTAGTGAGTAAAATATGATTTACAAGTGAAATCTACTTGACCCGATACACATGCACCAAATTTGGACCAGGTGGCACCAACGGTTGAGGTATTGTGCAAAAACTAGTGTCAGAACTATACAACTGCCTTTTTCCATCATCAGTCCAGTTCTTCCTCGCACTGAGGTCTATGAGGGCATAACATTAATAAATGATCCATGACTGTGTATTTCTTCTTTTTTTTAACTCCCCCTTGTGGGTAAAATATGAACTACTAGAATAAGTTACGATATAAAGAAGACAGATCTCCTCCAGTCGATTCAAACGCATCTAATTAGGACTTAATTGGAGCAACTGTTGAGACATTATTATATTTTACTCTGGTAGTTCCTATTTTAGTCATTAGGGGGAGCTTCTTTTTTAATGAAAAACACAGTTTTGTTAACATAACTGAAAAACTGTTTCATGGATCATTTTCCAATTTTCTAACCACATAGACTTTAGTGTGAGGAAGAACTGGAGTGATTTGGGAAAAGTTAGGTTTTCTATTTCTGCCACTAGGGGGAGTTTTACATTTAAAAGATTTCAACCCATAATTTTCTCAATTTTAATTGTGTCCAAATTTGTTGCACATGATCCATCTCGTATTGTTTGACTGTATTAGTTTATGTTTTACTCACTAGGGGGATTTTTCTCTGAAAAACAACGTCTCATTGAATTTGAGTAGTTCAGTCAGGGGGATTACTTGTACAACGCAGGGGATTGGGGCCTTGCTGTCGGGGAAACGTAGACCCAGTTATCATACAGTCTAAATGGGGATGAGTTGGTGTTGTAGAGAGGCGCTAGAGTTCACAGCTGAAAGCGTTTTCATGCCGTATCGACTCGGACCCTCGGACCAGAATCCACAGGCAGCTAAGTGGTGATGAAATCCCTCCTCGCCGCGTCACGTGACGTTTGGATCAATCCACTGGACCTGTTATCAAATGATTGAAACGTTCCGCCGCTCATTAGAAGGGGCCGCCTGACATCAGACGGAGAGAAGATGGACTTTCAGCTCCGAGGAGGAGGAGGAAGAGGAGGAGGAGGAAGTCCTGGTTCAACAGGAGACTCCCAACCCGGTGATAAAACTGAAGGAGCCGTTTGTTTGAGCTGTCAAACGTCATTAAACATTCAATAACTAGTCCTCTGGAGGGATTTCAAATCTGGATTTCGACTCTGACTCTGACCGCAGACCATAAATTCTACAGAACAGACCTGGACGCGGTGTGAATCCGCAGCGCAGCAGTCCAACAGAACCATCTGCGATCTGTGCGGCAGACTCAGGGAGGCGTTCTTGTGGAATAACTAGGCCAACCAAATGTTTGCTCTACTCAGTCAAAGTGTCTACACGGAGCTGACACTCCAGAACCTCCAGAAGCTCTGATGTACTGAGACAGAGAGCATCATGGGCCGCAGGGAACGCCGCTATTCGCTCATAACACCTCAGGGCGCTATTGGGCATCAAATACAGCAATTAGTCATCATCCCTGAACGCCCTCGTCAGGTGAGATGGTCCTGCTGCAGACACACAATGTGACGCTGTGACGCCTGGCCTCAACCTTCACTGATGCACAACAATCAAAGAAAGGTACACTGTAAAAAATATATTACAATAAAAAACTAAACCAAAAAAAAAGGTAATATGACGCAAAACTTTCTAATATTAGTAGAATGTAGTTAAAAATGAGATTTACCAGCTCATTTCAACATGTCCTTCATTTAAATATCTATAAGTCTTATTTCACAAAACTTACCAATCAACATTTCACTCATTCTTTTAGCTGATGTTTTTTTTAAACTTTTACGAGTTAAATGCACTTTGTTTGAATTATTTTTACATTTATAATCGAAGGGGATTTTTTTTTTCAGTGTAGTATTTATGGAAGCCCAGAACCGCTATAGTGTAGATGATTATTTTTGATCGTTAGGTCATGATGACGAGAACATCGACTCGTTTTCACCCGGAAAAGAAAACCCAATATCGTCGTTACCATGGCGACATACAAGCCCACGAGCCAAACAATTAACCTTATTGAATTAATAACTACCAGAAGATACAAAGTAGCCAAAGCCACAACAAATCGCACATACTGACTTCCTGTGTCGCCGCGGTAACGTGAACACAAGTAGCTATAAGAGTAATTTCTGTCTTTGTTCAATTCTGATGGAAATAGAATCTGAGACATTTATCAATAATGGAAACTTCATAGACAACATTAAGTATCAGTTGTTGTTGTTGTTTTCACAAGTTCCATCAGAGTTTTGTTCTCAGTCACATGACCACAGAACCCGCAAGTTACACAAAGCCTAAGTACGAGACATGACGTCATAATACAGCTACGAGCCTCCTTATGTGTGACGAACATTCAGAAAATAACAGTAAAAACCTGTTGTTTACTCATTAAGGGGGAAAAACGGCCCTGATGAACATCTGTGGCCATGTGACCGGTCACGGCTTCCTCAATATAATTAGATTTTAATTAGATTTTTCCCGCCTGGAGGAGGATTTCTAGAGGAACGGTCGCGGAGACTCTCCGCGGGGCAGCTGAGGGAACTCTGAGGCTCTTCTGAAGTTGAAACCGAGCCGCCATCCTCTCCAAGGTCAAAAATGAACACGCCACTTCTTGTTCTCACTAAATATGTGTGAGGAGATTCACATTTGTTCTGACGTCCCTAGATTCCCCGACACTGCCTCGTGTGATGTCGCTGCGATACTCGTGTCTCCGTGGCGTCTGACTTTAGGACCCCTGATCAAACGTGGCAAGTGAAAAACCGCCACATCTCTTAATGCAGCTTTAATGATGAAACTCTGACCTGGAATCCGACAAATGGCCGGCGAGACTCTTTTGATGTGAAGTTTTTTTAGTGGTTAACGTCGGCCGCGGTTCTTTCAGGGCGCTTCCACATTAGAAATCAAAGAAGTTTTAACGTCATTTTGTTTTACTGAGAGAGAGAACAAGAGAATATGTGCCAGAGGGAATTGTGATCACAGGTTTTATCTCTGCTGCTAAAACCTCCCTTTAGACTTAAATCTGCTTTTGATAGAATGAAAAAAAAGACTCCCTCACAGAGAATTAATAAATGTTTAGTACATAATGACTAATTAAGTTGTAAAAACTTTAAAGACCATGAATACGCCACTATAAATCATTAAATATAAGGAATATAAGAGACATAATGCCTGCCAAATAGTGAGCCCGCTTATCTTTACTGCTAACTGGATATTGCCAAATAGTGATCCGCATTGATAAATATGTTATAAACTGTGAATAAATGTTAAGTAATAACTTAAGAAGTGTTTATAACTTACTTTAGAACCTCATTGTAAACCTAAAACATAAAGTGGTACCTCTATTTCGTGATTTTTGCCTGTTTTAGTATTGTAGTGTTTTTATATACATGCTGACATGTATTAATGTTATGACAACATTGAGATTAATATGTGCGTGCGGCAAAACTCACCAAACTCTCGAGGCACAGAGATGGAGTAGACACACGTCTGTCCGGAGGTGTAGTTCCTGGGGAAGTTTGGAGATAGAACTGTTCCCTCTGTTCCCATAGAGCGACTTCCACAGGGAGCTGGAGAGACCAGAAGGTTCGTTCCATCAAACAGACAATCAAACATTCAGAAAGTTAGCTTTAACTTCAGTTTAATCTGGGCGACCTCGTTCCAGCATGTTCTTCAGTTTGCGTTACCTTGACAACTAGGCAGTGCTCGGTTCCATCCAGGCCTGCCGTCGTCTCCCATGCTGCATGTCAGGGTAGAATATCCCTGGAAATAAGAGACGCAAAACATTTTACCCACAACCCACAAAACAGGTTTCATCTTTTTACCGCAGTCCTCAAACAAATAAAGAGTGAAATAAATCTGGCAGCACGATGGGTTCTCACTATTGTTTTTGTGTATTTGCATAAACTCCTCCCCCACATTTATAGACCTTTAGTCTTTCTCTGTTCCTCCACCTTCAACACGCCAGGAAACACCTGATGAACATTTACTGTGTCCGTCTCAAAGACGCTTTCAGGACCATGTCCTCTGGGAGGGTCTCACGCCGCCTCCATGGAGGAAGATCTACTCTTCATCTACATTTCTACTCTTCATCTACAGTCCTACTCTTCATCTAGAGTCCTACTCTTCATCTAAAGTTCTACTCTTCATCTACAGTCCTACTCTTCATCTACAGTTCTACTCTTCATCTACTGTCCTACTCTTCATCTACAGTCCTACTCTTCATCTACAGTCCTACTCTTCATCTACAGTCCTACTCTTCATCTACAGTCCTACTCTTCATCTACAGTTCTACTCTTCATCTACAGTCCTACTCTTCATCTACAGTCCTACTCTTCATCTACAGTTCTACTCTTCATCTACAGTCCTACTCTTCATCTACAGTTCTACTCTTCATCTACAGTTCTACTCTTCATCTACAGTCCTACTCTTCATCTACAGTCCTACTCTTCATCTCTCCCTTCTGCCAGCAGCGCTCAGTGAAAACATCTTTATAAGCTACAAAAGAAGTTAAAGGTCTGGATGTAATTAATAAAATTATATTTACCTACTCAGGTGAATATAACGAAAACTCTAAGGATTTTACCATCATTTAACCAAGTGACTAACAATCCAACCCACCATCCATCTAACTACCCATCCATCTAACTACCCATCCATCTAACTACCCATCCATCTAACTACCCATCCACCCACTCATCCATCCATCTAACTACCCATCCATCTAACTACCCATCCATCCACTCATCCATCCATCTAACTACCCATCCATCTAACTACCCATCCATCCACTCATCCATCCATCTAACTACCCATCCATCTAACTACCCATCCATCTAACTACCCATCCATCTAACTACCCATCCATCTAACTACCCATCCATCTAACTACCCATCCATCTAACTACCCATCCATCTAACTACCCATCCATCTAACTACCCATCCATCTAACTCCCCATCCATCTAACTACCCATCCACCCACTCATCCATCCATCTAACTACCCATCCATCTAACTACCCATCCATCCACTCATCCATCCATCTAACTACCCATGCATCCACTCATCCATCAATCTAACTACCAATCCATCTAACTACCCATCCATCCACTCATCCATCCATCTAACTACCCATCCACCCACTCATCCATCCACCTAACTACCCATCCATCTAACTACCCATCCACCCACTCATTCATCCATCTAATTGCCCATCCATCTAACTACCCAACCACCCACTCATCCATCCATCTAACTACCCATCCATCTAACTACCCATCCATCTTACTACCCATCCATCCAGCCTTCCACCAACCATCCATCCATCAATTCATCCGCCCACTCATCCATCCAGCAACCCTCTATCCATCCGTCCAACAGCCCTCCATCCAACAACCCTCCATCCATCCATCCACCAACCCTCTACCCACCCACCCACCCATCCATCCACCCAATCATCCATCCATCCATCAACCCTCTATCCATCCACCCACCCACCCACTCACTCATCCATCTACCCAATCATCCATCCATCCAACAAGCTTCCACCATCCATTCATCCATCCAACAACCCTCCATCTATCCATTCACCAATCCATTCATCCATCCACCAATGCTCCACACATCCATCCACCTATTATCAATCCACCAACCCTCCACCTATCCATCCCCTAACCCCTCCTACCATCCATCCCTCAATCCATCCATCCACCCACTCATCCATCCAACAACCCTCCATTCATCCATCCACCTATTATCCATCCACCAACCCTCCACCTATCCATCCACCAATCCTCCACCATCCATCCACCAACCCTCCACCCACCCACCCATCCATCCATCCACCCAATCATCAATCCATCCATCAATCCTCTATCCATCCACCCACCCACCCACCCACCCACCCACTCATCCATTTACCCAATCATCCATCCATCCAACAAGCTTCCACCATCCATCCATCCGTCATCTACCCACCCACCCACCCACTCATCCATCTACCTAAACATCCATCCATCCAATCTCCAACTATCCATCCACCAACCTTCCACCCACCCATCCATCCATCCACCCACCCAACCACTCATCCATCTACCTTATCATCCATCCATCCAATCTCCACCTATCCTTCCACCAACCCTCCACCCACCAATCCATCCATCTACCCAATCATCCATCCATCCACCAAGACTCCACCCACTCATCCATCATGTACCTGTAGGACATATCCAGCCTCACAGTAGAAGGTGACAGTAGAACCGAGCTTATAGTCGGATCCCAGCCTCGTCCCGTTCAGAACCACGCCTGGGTCGAAGCACGATTCCCTCAGCTTGGCTGAACCGCGAGAGAAGACCGGTTAGTGAGAGGGAAGATGATGCAAAGGCAAAGCGACAGGCAGACATAAATAATAGGCCAAATTAATAATAAGTAAGATCCTTGGCTTAATGAAATGAGGCAGGCGTTTGGTTGGCCTTTAAAACAGTCGCTCTGACTTATCTGCTTTCCCCAACGACCGAGGAAGAACCAGAACTTCATCCCCCGGCATGAGGACGCGATATGGACCTTGTCAGTTATGACTCCCAAAAGATCTTCAGTCATCTTGAGTATGCATGAAGACGGTGTTCTTCTTTTTTACGTGCCAGTGAATCAAACGGGACCCTCTAACAAACACTTCTAACAATCATTTAAACGAGGCTTCATCGCTCCTCTTCCTCCTAAAATAAACTGGTGCTTCGTTCCACATGTCTGTGTAAGGAGTCGTTCAGGATGCCGCAATAAGAAATATTTCAAAACGATGACCTGTCATCAGTTTCCCAGAATCCCCCACAGGTGTTAAACAGATAAGACAGAAAACCTTCTCTGGTTCAATTATGCCTGAATGTGAGAGTGAAACAAAATGACAGAGCGATGCCTACAAAACACACTTCAGGTTAGAATGTTAGAGTGTGTATGTGCGGGTTTGTTTTTAAATCCACGCAGATGATGTACGGCGTTTGTTCCAGGTGAAGACGTAGAAACTCAATGCAGTGAAAATGACTAGATTCTCTTCTGCTTTCATTTGTCGGAGCTGTGAAATGAAGAATTCTCTCTCATGTCAACATTCACAACCAAAATTGAATCTGTGCTCAAATATTGTGTTTTTGACGGTTTGCCCTTTTGTAATCCCACTCTGAGGGATTTAGCGTCTATTCTGGCAGCAGACGCTGTGGATTATTGGCGGAATATTTTACCTTTGTACTCCAGGTGGAAGCCGGTGTAAGAAACGGATCCATCGCTGCGGAACGCTAAATGCATGGAGTTGGAACTGCTCTCTATCCGCTCCGGGAGTTTGCTGTCCTGGAAGCTTCCAATCAGAGGACTGTTGCTATCCGGACCATCATGGATGTAGAGGAAGTCGTAATTAGGCTCAATATTGAAGCTGGGAAGGGATAAAGATAAAGAGCGCAGAGATAAGAAGAGGGGATGGGGGGGATAGAAACTCAGAGAGACTCAATAATAACATTTAAAGAACATTTAAGGTCATATTCAGTCACTTTTTTAAGAATAAATACCAGATTGATCTCCTCAATTTGATTCATCTGCACCAACGTTCCAGAAAAAACATTTGGAGATAAAGCTCGCCCTAGTGTCAGAAATAAAGAGCCCAACTCTCTCAAAATGATTCCAGTTCTTCCTCGTACTAAGGTCCATGTGGGCGTGAACTTTGGAAAAGATCCGTGTTATAGTTCTTGAGCTACGGCGTTGGCATGAAGGATCTGCGGCGGCGTTCCTGACTAGTAAGATTCAAATAATGATAATATAAGCAGAGAGAGAGAGAATGCTGTCAGCTGATCCTTTAAAACCATTTTCCCAACACTGTGTAGAAGAGCGTTAACGTTCCAAAGTCCTAGCTTACTATGAAGTGCAAAATGAATGTGTAAAAAAAGCGTTTTAGTTGGAATTCCTTCATCGTCTTATATTCAGTCCTAATTTTCTTTCATCAGCCTGAGAGGGTCTTAAGTGTAGCAGACATTCATTGTTACTAAGGGATGAATACTAATGACTCCGGTGATCCAGCTTCTGCTCTTACCACCAAAAAAAGCCCTAACCCTCTACTGAAATTGATAGTTCTGATCTTATTAATTATAGCTTATTCCTGAAAAGAAGCACATTGGAGCTCAGCAAACCCACGGCGGATAAAAACCTACCGGACTGGAGAAGTCAGACGGTCTATTACCGTGAAAGGAGAAAGGAGACAGGTTACCTGATAAAAGCCAGCGACAGCACGTAGTCGGAGTTGACGGCAATGAGCCAGTCGCAGTCTTTGGAGTGAGGGTAGGGATGTGGGTAGTTAGGAGAGAGGATGAATCCATTGGAGCCGGTGAGGTTTCCTCCACAAGGAGCTGTCGTAGGAAGAAAAGCAGAGGTGAAGCGAGATCGTCCGTTCTCTCAGGCCCAGAGTTTGGTTTGGCTTACAGCGCAGGTTGTTGGTGTTTTAGGAAGACTTAAATACTGCAGTAATGGCTGCTGATGTTTCTACGTGTGTGACTAGTGGCTTAGAGTTGGATTTGTTGGACTAAAATATGCAAACCAGAGAATTTCTATAGACACATGGATGCGTTCCTGAAGCGTGGTGAATATCTCTATAGTAATATCGCCAATTCTACATGTGGTGTCTTTTTATTGTCTTTAGAAATGGAGATCCAGGTCTGATTCACCTGCCTACTGAATTTCCTTCATGTAGGTGAATCTCACCTGCTGCGCCTTATGAGAGCTAGTGAGCCATTTGGCTACGCTTGTGACCACACCCACACAACTCTGACCACACCCACAGCTCTGCTTTTAGTGCATGTTCTATGAAAAGACTGATGAGGTCACGTGACTCAGCTGTGTGTCTCTGATCACCTGCAGGTAGAACAGGTGAGAGCCGCAGCAGGCAGACAGGATAATGAACTCAAACCAAACGAGGCTCCGCCTCTAACCGAAGGTCGCATTGCTGAAACCGTGACACGATGCCAAGCTGAAGAAGTTGCAGTAAAAATTTATATTTATTGTTTGGCTGGATTAAGTTATGAAATAGTTAACTTTTAGTTAACTCTGATAACTTTAGAGTTAGTTAAAAAAAATGGAGATTCAGATATTTTACATAAATTAAGGCTGAATGGAAGTCAATGAACAGTTTGGAGGACCACTTGCAGCTTTAGGTCCTCTGCAGCCCAAACGATCAGGTCTGATATTTAATGAAGCAGCACAAATGTTCTTTCATTTTGGTGTAAAGATTATGAGTGTGGAGTCAGAACTCTGGGTTTTTTATGGTGAGTTGTTTGGAGAGTTCCCAGACAACTTGTCAGCTCCCCTCCACTCTAAGGTCATGTGACCGCACTCATTAAAAAATCTGAGGCGGAGCAAATAGTTGATTGACTTTGACTTTGATTGTGAGAAAACGGTTTTTAATATCAAAATGTCGACTCTGTGATTGAAGAGCCAACTCTCCTCGCTTGTTTCAACTTTTAGTGACATTTCTACATGAATGGAGCCGAACTTAAACACCTCGAAAGAGTTTGAGATATCTCCCCATTGTTTCTTAGGGAGTAGCGTTTTGTAGTTGTTTGAAAAACTGTTTCTGTGAATCATCTTTAAAAGTCAGAGCACACCTTCCTGATTGAGTGGCACGTTTTTCCAATCGTGTTTGCTGTTGTGTTAACATGCTCCGATGTATTGGTCTATCGTACGTACGCTAGCCTATGTAGGTGTTTGGAGATCTGCACGTATAAATAAAACGTGGGATCACACAGAATATTTTTACTGCTGCATTTTACATGAAATGTCGTCTTCCGCCCCTGAAACGGTCGTTTCTGCTATTACATGTCAGGACTTACAAATGCTGCGCCGTAAAAATCCCTGCAAGGCAATGGATCTCTGTCAATACCAGAGGGCTTTACTTCCAACGACACACATAACATGAGACGCTGTGTTGTATTACTTAACAACTCAATGCCGTAATGTAGTAATATATGGGGAAAAAACAGGCTTATGGAAATAATGTCCTCCGACACGTGAAGGTTTGACACCTTCTGCAGTTGTCCTGAATAAACGCTATTTATTGATCTGCACGGGTTTTTTTTAGATGGATGAGAAGAAAAGTAATTTCATTTCTTTATGTATGGAAGAACATAGAAGGTTAGAAATAAAGGAAGGAAATAAATCTTTGAGGAAAGTATGAAATTCAGATCACTTAACATTAAATGAGAAGGTCAAACAAACACGACCTTCAGCCAGATACTGCACCTTACTACTAGTACTACCACTACTACTACTACTACTACTACTAGTACTACCACTACTACTACTACTACTACTACTACTACTAGTACTACCACTACTACTACCACTACTACTACTACTACAACTACTACCACTACTACTACTACCACTACTACTACTACTACTACCACTACTACCACTACTACCACTACCACCACTACTACTACTACTACTACCACTACTACTACTACTACTACTACTACTACCACTACTATTACTACTACTACCACTACCACTACTACTACTACTACTACTACTAGTACTACCACTACTACTACTATTACTACCACTACTACTGCTACTACTATTACTACTACTACTACTACTACTACCACTACCACTACTACCACTACTACTACTACTACTACTACCACTACTACTACTACTACTACTACCACTACTACTACTACTACTACTACTACTACTACTACTAGTACTACCACTACTACTACTATTACTACCACTACTACTGCTACTACTATTACTACTACTACTACTACTACTACTACCACTACCACTACTACTACTACTACTGCCACTACTACTACTGTAATATTTGTGTACACAGCCAGTCTCTATAAATACAAGCAGCAGCGTTTCTCACCTATGCAGACCGGCGGGCTGGGCTGCCAGTAGTATCTGTTATCCACCTGTATGCAGGTGATTTTTTCGTCCCCCTGGAGTTCGTACCCCGGGTCGCACTGGAAGGACACCGAATCCCCCGGCTCACGGCCGTCACCGCTGCGACTGCCGTTCATCGGTACGCCTGGATCCCTGCAGGCTGTCGCTACCGAGCCTGGACGGGAGAGAGAGCCAGGGAGAGGAGACGAGGAGAGGGAGGGCAGAGGAAGTTAAAACCTCTCCTGCAGAGACCATAGACGGATGCAAGCAGAGGAAGGATAGGAAGAAGGACAACGCCGGGTCAGCCCATACTTACTGGAGAACTGGATCGCAAATCCGGACTTGCTGATGTAGAAGTCGGTCTCAAACTGAACGGTGACGGTGTTGAGGGTGGAGTGGATTCCTTCGGGCAGCAGCGACCCACTCAGTTCCGCCAGAGACATCTCATTCTCCGGCGGTCCGTCCCAAACCTTCAGCATGTCGTGACTGGCCTCCGTGTCAAAGGACAGGAACTGGAGACTGAAGGATCATCGGATCAGAACAGAAAGTCGCTGAAGACGTTCAGGACAGTCCGACTCACGGGAACTATTTTAATTAGGACCTTTTTTTGTGGTAGAGTTTTTAATATTTGATCGATTTCTGCAGGAATTTCAATTCATATCCAGATTTTTATCCTTTTTTACAAGAACCACAAACCCGTAAACTAAAAAATGTCCAAATATTTGCAAATAAACACTGAAACTTTTGACTCTGTTATTGTAAAATGTCTGCAGGGGAAGTTTTGGATGTTCAACGTTACCTCACAATGTTTCCCGAGTCCACCTCGATGGTCCAGGTGCAGCGTAGATTGTTGTCGTAGGGAAACGGGTATCCGGGGGAGAGGATCCTCCCTGAAGACTCCCCTTTAAAACCTCCGCCGCACTCCGCTGCAGGAATCACACACGAACATTTCATTTAATTAAGATGTATGACAGCTGTCACAGCGACTCAATAACAACACACGTATTTATACATCTTTGAAAAAAGGATGAAAGTAGCAAAAGTCCCTGAGGACACACTAACGCACTTCTGATGATGTCGATATCTGAGCAGCTCTAAAATGTAACTACCCGTAAAAGTATCTATAAACGTTTCATCATCAGGTTCTTAAGTAGACATTTTTCAAACGATTATAACCAACTTACAGTACAAGTGTCAGTAGCAAATATAAAAGGCCACTACTTGGTGAGCAACAGGCCGCCGTCACCGCCAGGCCGTTTTTTCTTTAAATCTAATGAGTTATAGCAGGTTATTAACTCTTTAATCTGCTGTTTGGTTGAGCACTTTTTGACTTTCTCTTTCTTCATAATAAACGTTGCTGAACCTGCAACCTCTCACTTGTTTGTGTGGAAATGAGTTTTGGTTGTTGTGGTTGTCAATTCTTGTTTTATGATTTTATTTCCTTCTTGTCTTTTTCTGTATTTATTTATGTTTTCTAATTATTAACAAAACACTTTCTCTTCTGATTCCTTGTGAAGAACCTTTTTTTTTACCTGTTTCAAAAAGTGTTATTTAGATAAAGCTTTACCTACTTATAATCTGGCATCAAGTTATGTAAAAGAGTAAGGGGCCGAGGATGGAGCCCTGAGGTAGACCACATGCAAAAGGAGCCACTGAGGAGGAGGGACTAACTGTTACTATTGAGAAAGTAGAAGTTGTTTTTAGTTTGGCATATTATGGTGTGACTTACGAAACAGAATGATGTCACTTGATACAAGAAATAAAAAAAAGTCTTACAGACTTGAAGTTTTCTGGAAATTATAACTTTTGCCAAAAATGTTGAGCTACTCTAATTAAAACTGGCTACTTTCCATAAAATACAGAATTACTGTTTAAAAACATGCTGGATGAAAGGATTTGTCATTTTTAAGCATAAATTTAGATTGCCTAACGTATCAAATTAATAAATGCCACATATATTTATAATAGAAAGTTCGTAAACTTGATGAAGCTACGTAACAAAAGCTGTTATAAAGCCTCCATCTGATTGTAAAGGTCTTCTTCTGACTTTTGACCGAGTAAGAATACTGTTAAACCCCCGATATGTCGCCACACACACGCCCACACACACACTCACACACACACACACACACACTAATGACCCATTACAAATAGCATCAGCTCAGACGAGTGTGTAATTGAGGAGTGTGTATGTGTGTATTTAAATGTGTGTGGTGCGCGACCACTTATCTATTCACTGCAAATGTTTATGGAGGCAACGAGATCTACTAGTTTCACCTCAGCAGCCGCTGAGCAGCAATTAAAGCGTCGCCACGGAGACAAATGCAGGAGGAAAAAAGAAAAAACTCTCCAAGTCTGTATTTCGAACGCAGAAGACGAGACGAAGAGGAGGAAGACGAGGCAATGTGCCGATCCTGCATTCATCCCACCCCACACAAAAATAGAAAGTACCACAAACTTTAGGACAGAAAATATCTCCCACTTCCCTTTTTTGTCTCTGTCGGTTACATATTTCCACAATCTTCATCCCCTCCCTCGGGCTCCCCTCTCTTCATCACTGGAATATATTATCTTGAGTAATACGGAGAATATTAAGAGTTGGGAGAGCGAGGAGAGCGAGGAGGAGAAGATGGAGGCAGAAGGAAACAGTAATAATAAAAACCCAATATAATATTAAGACTGGAGGTTAGCTGAGGTCACGCCGTGTCACTGCTCAAATATAAAGGCAGGAATATCGGCCGCCGGCGTTACCGCTCCTTCATTATTGATGCTGAGAAGGAGGGAGACTTATTAGGCTGAATCCAGAATCAGAAGGTTCCGAGGCAGCGGTGACGGATGGAAGGTCGTTCTAGCGCCGGGCTCTCAGTTTTACTTATGGATCTCATCTGGGAAACCGCCGCCGCCGCCACCGCCGCCGCCACCGCCGCCGCCACCACCGCCGCCGCCACCACCGCCACCGCCTCTCGGCGCCTCCTTCTTTATGGCACAACGTTCATTAGAGAGTGAAATAATTCAACCACACGCCAACGGCAAAGGACAGGAATCGTCTCAGGATTACTCTTCAGATGGAAGTACTGGAGGTCATGGTGGGCCCAGAGCTCCAGAGCAGACGTGTGGAGCTTCTGCTCGCAGACGCCGGAACCCTTCACGCACATTTAAAAACACTCTATACTTTCATAAATGCTTTCCTGCCCTTCAATCATCACACATCTGAGGTCTGAGCCAACAGATGACCAGAAGAACCAGATGGTCACCTGTTACAGGTGTGTTCTTACCCATGACAGGAGTACTGGGTTACTAGAAGACTGTGGATGAGTGACAGACTAGTGGGAGTTATTTTATGTTAGATCCCGCCTCTAGATAGAGATCCAGTGTAATCAACAAAAGTTCTCTTTAAGAAGTGTGTATTTATATATATATATATATATATAATAATAATAATAATAATACATATATATATGTATAAATGGATCCATGTGTGTATGTCTGTGTGAGAGTGTGAGTGTGTGTGTGTGTGTGTGGGGGGGGGGGGGGGGGGGGGGGTCCAGGTGGTAAAACTGTATTGATTAAACAGGCTTTTACAGTCTATGATGTCATGAGACAATCAAGAAGGTGATTCCTCGGGGAAGCGGCCCCCCACCTCTTTTCCTTTATACTTTATTTAGTGAGATAAAGTGACGGCGCTGCATCATGAAGTAAAGTTTGGTGTAAGAACTGAATATTCTGTTATTGACTTTAATCCTGTGTAAAAAAAACCTTTTTCCTGCCTTTAAATGATGTCACTACCTACCAATTAATGACTGGTAGGTAGGAAAAAGGCGGCGATACCAGAGAGAGGCGAGACCCCCTCCTCGTGTTTCCTCTTTCAGGATTGGTCTCCTGATGGTCTGCGAGACAGAAAGAAGTAGGAAGGCTTCGTACCGATGCAGGACGGCAGAGGGTTGTCCCAGGCTCTCCGTTCGCCCGTCATACACTTCAGCGTTGAAGCTCCGTGAAGCGTGTATCCGGGCTCGCATCTGTACGTGATGCTGCTCCCGGAGAAATGTCCTTGGTCGTTGACCTTGAAGCCAAACTGAGGCACGCCAGGGTCCTCGCAGTGAGACAACTCGAAACCTGAGAGAAGAAGAAGTAGAAGAAATGGTGTCCAATGTGGGTTTTTAAAAGTCCAACACCCGCCGGGGGAAACAGAATCAGCGTAATGCAGATTTACAGCAGCATTCTGGTAACAGAGTATTCTCTTTATGAGCTTGCTGGGATCAAACTACCTCTAAAGCTCCGTCCCCGTTTACTAATGCTACAAAATGAAAGAATAAGGTCGGGAGGAGCGTCAGGAGTCAGTTATGAGGAGAGATACCGGGGCGTCCCGTTTAATGTGGTTTCCCCACACTCTGTGGAAACTCAGTTTCCATGGTAATATTCAAAGTACTGTGTTTATTCAGGTGCACAATTCTGCAGAACGGGATATGAAGAGGTATATAAATACATCCTCCTTACAAGACCTCCGCCAGCATCTGATCTAGAGTATTACCTGGAGGAAGAGTCAGCATGTCTAAATCCGAAGAAACACTTTCACCGCTGGGCGATCGGAGCGTATTTGGTTTCTTCTCTACGCCAGGAATGATTTTCTGTCTGGAATGGTTGGTTCTGGGTTTGACAAGGAACTAAACCATCCTTTACTATTTTTGAATCACGCTTCGACGCTCGCGGAAGTCAAACCTGGGTATCAAACTATGAACGCTGTTATTCCTCTGGTGTTTGCGTGACAAACCGTCGAGTGTTGCATGATGGGTAGCCACAAACCGCTCTTTCTTTCTACTTTATCACTACTTTTACTTTTTATTTTTTATCATTACAACGCGTCGTGTCGCCACGGCGACTCAGACGCTCCGCCTCCGGATTTGAGAGGCCACCGCTAAATGTGGTTGTGCTTTTGTTTTTTTCCATCATCTGAACGCATCACCTTTCACGCCCCGATCCTGCGCTCGCAACAGCGCCGCTTTGTTCATCAAACGCGACAAGCTGCTTGTGATCATCTCAGGGGCGGACCTCGCAATCAGCTGCGTGACGGCTCGACAAACGAGAAGCATTTAGAGTTCAATGGCTTCCAGGAGAATAAGTAACATTTGTCAGGAAGTAGCCCAGACGCCAGGCGGCGTTTGATGGCGGCTCTGATGTGACGCCCATACTGAGCGGCTGGATTCTCCTGTGCCGCTCTAGTTTGACCCGATTTAACTGCATTAAAAATTAAAAGGGAACCTCAAAATGACCCAATCACAGATTTTACCAAAAATAGACTTTTTTTGCAGTTTCTTCATTTTAATTTCTGATTTTCTATCTGATAAATCTATTTAATTACATATTGACTTTCTGTTTATGATTTGCTATTTACCTTATTTAGATAATGTATCTTAGTGAATATGAATTGTAAATACTGAGATACATTAAGGTAAATAAAATAAAGTAACACACACTTACTTGTTTACTCTACATGCTAATCCTGTTTACATGTGTACAATAGAAAGAGGCGGACTTTTTATATAACCTACCTAAACCTTCTGTCATATTTATATACTATTAATTAAAGGCAGGTGTGTCAAACTTCATCTTTGGTCACATCAGCCTTACTTTAAGGATTATATAAATGTATCTAACCTTTCAATTATTAAATAAATGCCTCTGCATATTAGTTTTAGTAATAATAAATAATTATCTCTGGAAGCTAGGAAAAAGAAAAAATAATTACGTTTTTTTTAAAAACCTTTACAAAAATATTATATAAGATTTATGACAATTATTCTGTTTATTATTTTCAGTCTCATCTCTCATTAAAAATGTCCCTTCCGTGAATCAACTTTTCTTTTCTTCAACATTTTAGGAGTATTAATACTTTTTTGGTTGAACACTGAGATGCTAACGCCTAGCGGCTAGTCACAGGAAGTCAGCAGAATGCAGATGCATTGTGGGACATGTAGTTTATGGACACTGTCCTTCTGTAAAGCGACATAGAGTTGTATTAAAAGCAGATTATACTTTTCCAGGCACTCCAGAGTAAAAACAGAACTTTGACTTGTCTTATTTAAGGCATTAAAAGTCTTTACTTCCACTTCTATTACTATCTTCACAGGAGAAATATGCGAGTTCCACCTATGTGGAGAAAACTAAGACGGATGGAAAAAAAACCCTGATGCCTTTTTCTCATGGACAATTTTCTTCCCTGTTTTCTTTCTGTCATCTCGTTTCATTTGTTGCGTTTGAGATGCAACGATGAAGAATGTCTGTTCTTTGTGTGTTAGCGTCCCTCTGTTCAGGTCGACGTCACGCTTGATGAAATAAAATCATCTACTTGAGTAAAAAGTCTCTCCAGAAAATGTTAGGAGCAGAAAGTTAAAGGTAAAGTGAAAAGTTGACACAAATGCAAATACTCAGAAGTATGGACACAAAGTATTTCTACTGCGTATATGTACATATTCTGCATGCGAGGATACACTCCATTATCACTCCTGCGGTTCTGTTCCTCTATAATAGTCCAGATTAGGACTGTGTACTCACTGGAGTAGACCAGTTTGAATCCCTCCCCGGTGTTGTCTGAGTCACTGTAGAATTCCAGCCAGAGGTGGTTGGAGGTGGAGATCAGCGTCAGGCCCAGCATGGAGGACCCGGTGAAGGCCCCCAGAACATGGGCTGTGCTGTCTTTGCCGTCATAAATCTGTAAAAACAGCAGAACAAAGAGCTTGAGTTGTAAATAGAAAACGAGGATCCGATCGTTTTCTATTTACGATCCCCGATCCCCTGCGTCACACAATCAATGCCCTCACTGAATTATCTACCGTCATGAAGACACCGATCCCCGACGTCGTCCGTTGAGCACAAACATTATTCGCTGTCCAATATCTCATTAAATCTCCTGTCCATGTATCAACTTTTCTATTCCTCAACATTCTGCTGGTATTCTTACTTTGTTGGTCGATACTGCGATGCTAACGCCTAGCGCCTAGCCACACTCAGAGCAACATTGTTTTTGTAAAAAAGCTCCCTCTAGTGAGTAAAATAGGAACTCTTAGAGTAAATATGAACTATTAGAGTAAAATATCGCTAAATACACAATAGAAATCTTCGGGTCGATTCATTTGAACCAAATTGGACTGAATCGAATGAACGGTTAGAAAGTTATGTTGCTAAAGCAGCAGGGTTCTTTTGGTAAAAGAAACTCCCCCTAGTGACAAATAAAGGAACTATTAGAGTAAAGTATGATAAATAAAAGATAGATCTCCTCCAGGCGATTCATATGCACAGAAATTGTATTAAATCGTACCAGGGCATAAGAAATTAAGGCCAGGAAACTTTCCCACGATTAAGCTCCCCATAGAAAGAAACAACCTCACTGATGATTCTTTATTTCGCAGAAGACACGCAGGAAGAACGACGGAGACTGCGCTCACCTTGAGAATATCCCCTTGAGCGAGATGAAAGGTTCTCGCAGAGATGTTGATGCCTTTGCCAGCCTGGACCTACAGCCGACAGGAAGTACGAACGAGACGTTTCATCAGCGAGAGCCACGCCGCTGTCACACTTTAAAGAAAGGCTAGTCTTGGTTCCTCAGCGAGGAAGAGCGGCGGCGTTACCTGGATGCTGTAGATGCACTCGTGGTTGTTGTCGTAGTTCATCGGGTAGTTGGGGGAGAGGAGGATTCCCTCGTTGTTTATAACGGAGGAGCCGCACTCCGCTGGCGACGACGCAGAGAGAGGGGTGTTAGAGACATGCTGCCGTTTCTTCCTTTTCTATCTAAACATCTGCTACGCCAACATTAGAACGTTATTTGATAAAGAATGTGCCTTTTTAACAGCTTATATCCCCCCAAAGACGCTTTGATCCTACGGCAGAAACGTTCAGGCCGTTAGAGGAGCAATTATAAAACGCCGAGAGATTGTCCCATCTCAGAGCAGCTGATGATTCCTCATCCTCCTAAAAATGGAGGATTGTTCCAGTGTGTACCTGTGTGTGTGTGTGTGTGTGTGTGTCACTCAATAAGGCCTTTCAGCAGCTGTACACACAGCCCTCTACTTCCTGTGAAGGAGAATGGTCAGGTGTTAGACGTCAGAAAGTCATTCAGCAGCTTCACGTCTGTCCTCTACCTACAACCCCCCCTCCGACCCCCCCACCCCCCATATGTGCCTCTACCGGTGTAATAGTCATATTATAGCTGTCACGCCGTCAATGAATCACCCAGCTATAGTTTCCATTTAGAAAATTACCTCGCTCTCTTTCCCTTTTAACTCCCTGGCTCTCGCTTCTCCTCTCTATCTGTCTCTCTATGAATCCTGCCTCCCTCACCCTCCTCCACTTCAATCAACCTTCATCTTCTGCTTCCTCCCGGCCTCCTCGTTTGGGTTTTTCCTTCTAGTTGCCTTTTCTCTCTCTCTCTCCCGCTTCTGTCTTTTCTGGCTCAGATTTAGTGCTAAATGGAGGATAATGTCCAGAAATAATAGCGGCGTAGTTTAGAAGGAGACAAAAAAACAACAAGCCGAAGGCTCATTTTAATTTGCTCAAACAAAAGCAGAGAATCCTCTTCGGTGCTTCAGCGGCTTCCTGCTACACAGAACTTTATTAAGACAATATATTCCACCGGACCGAGAGGGAAATGAAGCCGTATTCAAAAAAACACAAAACAATACTTTTGTTTCCATCACTTAGCTTGTAAAAAGACATTCATGACAACGTCAAACATGAAATGAAGCTGAAAGTACATGTTGAGTGAGAAATGTTCTAACCAGCATTAAAAAATTACAACAATATGAATCCAATCTGTATGGAATCATGGGGTACTTCAATAAGTATTATATAAATATGAGTATAAATAATGGATTCATTTCAGATCTGATTTCTTTAACGATAAGTAGCATCAGGATTAGTTAAACCTTTGTGTTCCGGCTCATTCTGAGCCTCTATTTATTGAAAAATGTGACTGAACCTGTATCTGACCCAGTGGCAGCATGTATATTCTAAACAGTAGGGGGCCGAGGACGGCGCCCTGTGGGACACCACATGTCAAAGATGGCCACTGAGGAGGAGCGTTTAACCTCCTTTTAACGGCTAAGGGTCAAATAGTTTTCCAAAAATGTATTCTTTACCAAAATGTTGTAATTTTTTATTCTTATTTAATGTTATAAGATCAACAAAACAATTTGTCATTTTATGGTCAATTTAAAACACGTCAAGAAATATTTAATATATAGTTTTTTTTTCTTCCTTTTTGGTGAGGGACATTGCGACACGAAAAGAAGTTCTGAATGTTTCTGAATGTTTCAGAAGTGGGCCGCTTCAGTCCAAGGCCACTTTTTCTTTCTTTCAGAGGATTTAAAATCACACAAAAGCAGATTTCCCAGCAGCGTAAAAGTTGTGTTTTACTTGAAGGATTGACTTTAAGTGACAGCTGGTCACCAAAATCCTCCGTAAAATGAATTTATGGATTTACAATCAAGGACGTTATCTGAAACACAATATATATATAAATATGTATTTACTATTTTTATACAACTTTGGAACATTTTAGGTTTGAAGGCCTGCTGTGCTTCAGTATGTGCAGTCACTGATTCCTGCTGATGATGATCCCATATCTACGAGCAAAAGTGGCTAAAAATACGATTCTGTAACCTATTTTTTCACTTTAAGGCATAAAAACATACTTTTGTTCCCGTTTGCTGCGTAGTGTATTTTATGTTTCCTCTAAAATCAGGCACAGCATTGTGCATGTGTTCTGACGTGATGAAATGAACCTACTCTCCGTCCTCCGCGCTTCGTTTCTTACACCTACTGTATGGCATTTTCAGAAAAACCCAACAACTTTATAAGCCCGGTTCAGTCCGTTATGTGTTCTATGGTGGTAACAGTAATTCATCTTCAGGGACTCTGTAGATTCTTCATGCTGAGGAGAACTTTCAAAAACTTCTTGAATAAAGTTAGGTGGACTGGAACAAGATCCAGCGCTGACAGAGATGAGATGAATATTTCATGGCTGTATAGGAATACTTGTATATTAATACTTGTATAGGAATACTTGTATAGGAATACTTGTATAGGAATACTTGTATAGGAATACTTGTATATGAATACTTGTATAGGAATACTTGTATATTAATACTTGTATAGGAATACTTGTATAGGAATACTTGTATATTAATACTTGTATAGGAATACTTGTATAGGAATACTTGTATAGGAATACTTGTATATTAATACTTGTATAGGAATACTTGTATAGGAATACTTGTATAGGAATACTTGTATAGGAATACTTGTATATTAATACTTGTATAGGAATACTTGTATAGGAATACTTGTATAGGAATACTTGTATAGGAATACTTGTATAGGAATACTTGTATATGAATACTTGTATAGGAATACTTGTATAGGAATACTTGTATAGGAATACTTGTATAGGAATACTTGTAAAGGAATACTTGTATATGAATACTTGTATAGGAATACTTGTATAGGAATACTTGTATAGGAATACTTGTATAGGAATACTTGTAAAGGAATACTTGTAAAGGAATACTTGTATAGGAATACTTGTATAGGAATACTTGTATAGGAATACTTGTATAGGAATACTTGTATATGAATACTTGTATATGAATACTTGTATAGGAATACTTGTATAGGAATACTTGTATAGGAATACTTGTATAGGAATACTTGTATAGGAATACTTGTATAGGAATACTTGTATAGGAATACTTGTATAGGAATACTTGTAAAGGAATACTTGTAAAGGAATACTTGTATAGGAATACTTGTATAGGAATACTTGTATATGAATACTTGTATAGGAATACTTGTATAGGAATACTTGTATAGGGATACTTGTATATGAATACTTGTATAGGAATACTTGTATAGGAATACTTGTATAGGAATACTTGTAAAGGAATACTTGTATAGGAACACTTGTATAGGAATACTTGTATATGAATACTTGTATATGAATACTTGTATAGGAATACTTGTATAGGAATACTTGTATAGGAATACTTGTATAGGAATACTTGTAAAGGAATACTTGTATATGAATACTTGTATAGGAATACTTGTATAGGAATACTTGTATAGGAATACTTGTATAGGAATACTTGTATAGGAATACTTGTATAGGAATACTTGTAAAGGAATACTTGTATAGGAATACTTGTATAGGAATACTTGTATAGGAATACTTGTATAGGAATACTTGTATAGGAATACTTGTAAAGGAATACTTGTAAAGGAATACTTGTATAGGAATACTTGTATAGGAATACTTGTATAGGAATACTAGTATAGGAATACTTGTATAGGAATACTTGTATAGGAATACTTGTATAGGAATACTTGTATAGGAATACTTGTATAGGAATACTTGTAAAGGAATACTTGTATAGGAATACTTGTATAGGAATACTTGTATAGGAATACTTGTATATGAATACTTGTATATGAATACTTGTATAGGAATACTTGTATAGGAATACTTGTATAGGAATACTTGTATAGGAATACTTGTATAGGAATACTTGTATAGGAATACTTGTATAGGAATACTTGTATAGGAATACTTGTATAGGAATACTTGTATAGGAATACTTGTGAGGGGCCCGTCGTACAAGAACATACAAAAGAAGGATGTAGAGGTTCTGATCAGACGGTATTGTTTCTGCCTTGTTGGGGCAGCATTCATACAAAATCAGCAGTAACGTTAAGACCTACCGACACATCTGGGTAGAGGCGAGCTCCACATCCTCCGCCCTCCTCCCAGACAGATCAACTCCGGCGCCCCCTCCAGACGGTAGCCCAGATTACAGGAAAAAGACAAAGTGTCGCCCACGCCAAAACTGTAGCCGTTCCTGCGGCCGAAGCGAGGCATCCCGGGGTCCTCGCATGGCTCCAGGGTATATTCTGCAGGAGGATGAAATAGAGCCGTCACACAGACGAGGATGATTGTGGGTTTGTGAACTCACGTCCACAGGTTCTAGTAGGATAAGTGTCGGTAAATCAACCAATCAATCAACCCCCCCCTCCTGGAAAATCCCAACCTGCACATATAACGTCAACCTTAGATCATAACTCCTATGCTACGCTAACTGAACTTGCTAAGTTGGGTCTGACTTCACTCTGTCCTGAAATGCACTTGCTGATGAATTATTTGAGCAGGAAGCAGCAGAAGATTTATTTTCTCTGGGCTAATGCCGATGCTGTGCTCTGTTTGTCAAAGTGCATTGTGGGTTAAGGCAGCGAGCCGAGGGTGGTGGGGGCGCTAACTCTCACCTCCGCTGACACCGCCCATGTCTTAGACTCTGACTACCAACTCTGTGGTTTTTAGGCAGAGCTGCAGACTGAGACTCAGACTCTGTGTTTCTTCAGGTGGAGTCCAGGAAAGGACGATTGAAGGATGTGATACCGGATAAGAACCTCCTCCTTGATTCTGGAGGAGGTTTATAGTGATGTAGCACGACTATGATTTGGGTAGAGAACTTCCTGTAGTCATTGATTTCCCCGCAGAGACGGAAGAACTTTCACCGCGTGCTGAATAATTCATCCATCCAGGAGTCGATCCGTCTCCTTTCTTTGTTCATCGGTCTTTAAGCACTTAACCTGCAGGATTCTGGGGGAACGGCGAAGAAGTCAAGCGGATGAATTTAGATGAGTCACCTGTTTTTGATCAGATTTTCTTAATTAAACTTAAACTACTTCATGGATTTAACAGGAAACGGCTTTTTCTCAAAGAAGGAACCGCTGGAGTTTGGAGAGAGCAAGAACCCTGAGGGCAACCATTTCAAAAGAAGGAACCTGTGAAGAACCTGTGAAGAACCTGTCTGGAGGTGTCTGGAGGTGTCTGGTATAAATAGGAACGTACCTTGAGGGCAGAAGGGACCTTGTTGTTGTTTTAAAGTTCTACAAGGTTTATCATCTACCGACATTACTGACTGACATCAGCGGGTTTCTGAGATTTTTCATGACTTCACCTGATAAAACAGAGACGTTATAGAGGCGTAGACCCGAGGATGACACCTGAGGAAGACCCTCACCTGTTCATCTCATACATTTCTATCCTGTCTGCATATTATCCATATTAGTTTTTAACTTCTTTTTAAAGTAATCAGTGTTGGATGAAGACATTTAACAAGACTTCTTTACTATTCTGTTCTATTCTGAAGAGAATTGTCGTAGTTCTGTGGAAAATGTTCTGTTTCTCCCTGTAAAGACAAGGTATCATCTCATCACTGTGAACCCAGGTCCACCACCCGTGAGCCGGTTCTGTGCCGGTTCTGTGCCGGTCAGCTATTAGAGAAAAACACACTAAAATGTGACTGTAGTGGAGTGAATTACCAGAGAAAGTTATATTGAAGCCCTCGTATGAAATTGAAAAGTCGGAGATGAATCGGAGCTGGGCTTTGAAGTTGCCATAGAGACCAGCATTGATGTTGCTAGGCAACTCGCCGCCGGTCAGGCGGGCCAGCGGCTGTAGGAAACTCCCGTTCTCAGTAACCAAGAGGTAGTCGTGTTGGTCCTCCAGATGAAAAGAACTGAACTGAAACTGAACCCCTGTTAGACACACACACACACACACACACACACACACACACACACACACACACACACACACACACACACACACACACACACACACAGAAGTTTGCTGTGTTATAAATACAACCACAGTTAGAGGTGTGGTTATCTGTCACATAACAAAATGCAGAAAGTTGGATCATATTTTCTTAATTTCCGCGCAGACTTCTCCTCTGGGGCGCCGTGTGAATCTCTGAGGTCTCTCACCTTTCCCGTGGCTGACTTCCACCGTCCAGGTACAGTTGAGGGATGAAGGGTAGCTGTCTGGATAGCCGGGACTAAGGATGGTTCCCCAGGGACCTCTAACATCCCCGCCACACAGAGCTGTATGGATCAAGAAGGACAGCGTGGGAGAGAGAGAGAGAGAGAGAGAGAGAGAGAGGGAGAGAGAGAGGAGCAGAGGGAGGGAGGACACAGGCAGAGAAAGGTTAGCATCATGTTGATTGATCAAACAGATGATGGTACTGAAAACGTGTTATACCACTTCTAGTACATACACTCACACACACACACACGCACACACACACACACACACACACACACACACACACACACACACACACACACACATAGACGGGAGGGAGAGGAGGGACAGAGATAGGGAGAGATAGGGATAGAGAGAGAGGGAAGAAGAGGGCGAGAGAGAGAGAGAGACAGAGAGGGAGAAACGGTGAAAATTGAGGGAGAGAGAGAAAGAGAGCGTGAGGAGAGAGAGGAAGAGAAAGAGGAAGGGAAAGTGAGCGAGAGGAAGATAAAGAAAGAGAGAGCTAGGGAAGGAGAGGAAAACGGAGAGAGAGGGAGAGATAAAGCGAGAAAAAGAGAGAGAGAGACGGTGAAAAATTCAGGGAGAAAGAGTTAGATAGAGGGAAAGAGAGAGAGAAAGAGAGGGAGAGAAAGAGAAGGAAAGAAAGAGAGAGAGCTAAGGAGAAAAGGGGGAAAGAGGGGGAGATATGGAGAGCAAAAAAGAGAGAGAGATAGGGAAAGAGAGAGAGGAGATAAAGAAAGAGAGAGCTAGGGAAGGAGAGGAAGGAGAGAGAAAGTGAAAAAAAGAGAGAGAGAGAAATAGAGAGGGAGAGAAAGAGATAGGGAGAGAAAGAGAGGGAGGGAGAGAGGGAAAAAGAGAGAAAGAGAAAGAGATAGGGAGAGAAAGAGATAGGGAGAGAGAGAGAGAGAGGTAGAGATAAGGAGAGAGAGAGGGGGGGAGAGAGAAAGAGAGGGGGAGGTTGTTTGGAGAGAGGTTGCATACACAGAGCATCACATTTGTGTTTTCGGATGTGTTCCTCCCACTCTGGGACATAATAACATAAATAGTGAGATTCGGCGCTCCGGTTTCCTACATAATGGATTTCTGGTATGTGTGACTGGGAAGGATTTACTGCACAGGTGATTCCATGAAGGTCCACTCCACAAAATATCATCATTATATTCACACCTAAACTCAGAAATCCCCCTGTTCTCCATCTGGGTTCCCTCCTCATCCCTGTGATGTCCCCCAGGGTCAGCTGAGGTGGGTACTGACCCCCGTGACCCTCCACAGGAAACAGATGGATGAGTTATGACAGCTTGTGTCCAGCGGTTTCACTCCGCTTGAACCTCTCACAGGTGAGGGACACCTTTTCAACGCCTCTCCTGGAGGTGAGAACACAACCGGCGCCGCATTTCCCAGCATTCTCAGGGTTTGACGGGCCGCCATGAGGTTGAGACTAATGGTAGCTGGGTTCAGAGGAACTTCCTGCACCAGCAGGAACCTGGCATTAAAGTACGTGAAGATCCACATTTACTGCAGCATCACGATATCCTAATCCATCTACGGTTGGTGTACCCTCAACAGGAAGTGACATCACCGGGGGCAGGTCACATGATTCATTCATTGAGGTTTAGTAACAGAGATAACAGCGGTGGCCAGAACATGACAACAAACACAAATAAAAAATAATTCAACTATCCAAATTGCATATTATACATAAAATAGATATTTTATAGAACTGATTTCTTAACTGTTAATAAAGTAAGCAGAAAAACTAAAACTAAAACTTAGACTGAAGTGATTTGTGTTCATTCAGGAGATCTTTAGAGGTTTTTCTATTTCATATTCTACGTGTGACTTGTGCCTAAAATACAAAATCAAGTATTATTAGTAGTTCAAGTTTGATATAATTAGCGTTTTATTCAGGTATGAATATTTAGTACTTTATTACTGATTGTGTGCGTGTGTTTATTTGTATGTGTGTATTTGTGTGTGTGTGTGGGTGTATTTGTGTGTGGGTTTCTGTGATTGTATGTGTTTGTGTGTGTGTGTGTGTATGTGTGTGTGTGTGTGTGATGTTGTATGTGTGTATGTGTGTGTGTATGTATATATTTCTGTGTGTCTATGTGTGTGTATGTGTTTGTGTGTGTGTGTGTGTATGTGTGTGTGTGTGTGTGATGTTGTATGTGTGTATGTGTGTGTGTGTATGTATATATTTCTGTGTGTCTACGTGTGTGTGTGTGTGTGTGTGTGTGTGTGTGTGTGCTTGTAGTCGTACCACAGTATAAAAATCCATTCCCCCGATGTCCCGAGTTTAAAGATATCTTGAATGCTTTGAAACAGAATCGTCAATAAAAGCATAAAAACATCTGATTGGTCGATCTCTCTCTCTTTCATGTCTGGACGTGTGGTTGGCAACTTTATGTCCAATTTTCTCAAATCGACCCGAACTAATATCACCAAAGAGCAAGAGAGATGTGTTATGCAGTACAAGAGGAGCGGTACCGGGTCCAGATCATGTCCGGAGCTCAGATGATGATGAGGGGTGAGAAGGTCCGAGCCCGCATCAACATCAACAACCTCCAGGGGACGAGACCTTGGAGACTCTAACAGGTGTGGTAAAGTCCCGAGACAATGTGGCTATTGCTGCCTTTGATGTTCCTTTGGGGACGGAGCTGGTGGCTCAGGGGGCTAAACAGAGACGCTGAAGTGGAAGGCGCAGGAGACGAGCGACTACAGAGAATCTGAGAGATACTCAGAGAGTTTGTTGGAGTTGTCAGTAGATAGTAGGTAACGGGGCTAATATTTCATTTAACATGAACCCCCCCGGAAAGTTGATTATAACAATAATTATAAATCATAATAACAATAACGATAAAAAAGAAAAAAATAATTAAAAAAGTGATAACCGCCCCAAAAAATTCATAATAACTAATGAAAATATAAAAAACACTATAATAATAATACAAAATTATAGACGCCCCCCACAAAATCATAATTACAATAATATTAATCATAATAATAATAAGAAAAATAATAATAACCCTTAAAAAAATATATTCACAATAATATTGACAACAATAATAATGATAATAGTAAAATAATAACAATACTAATAATAATATGAATAGAAATATTATTAATAACACGTACCACACGTCAAAGAATTAGCTGGTAAAATAGTTTTTAATGATCTGATGACCCAGAAAATCTTAAATTATAGCTTTGAAGGAACAACTAGAAGACAAAGAATTAATAAAAATAATGATAACTAAGATCAAAGTGTCGGTTAACTGTGATCAATCCGTTTGATGTCAGATCCTGAAACCTTCTAAAGGTCTATCCAGAACTCATGTAATGGATACGTACGGAACACAAGGATGTGAAAAAGGTATTCGCTGATTAAAATGCTTTAGATATACGATGAGGGACCATCTGGACGTTAAGTTCTGGTTCTGGTTCTGCTGAGTGTGCAAGAAATGAAACCCATTTACAAGATGTTTCTTTTGGACATACGGTCTCTCAGCTCCGGAACGTTTTCAGGCCCAGACTGTGAGGTGACATATTAAATAAATCCAAAAAGGTTTTGATATTATGGAAGTTGTGCATAACTAATGCCTGTGGGCGTGGCATGAGGATGACCCAGAAACCCGGGTTCGGGCTCAGTTCTGCAGACTACTCTGCAGTGGGAGATCTGTCCTCTCACAGAGGCTCAGAGTTGAGATCAGGTCTTCAGAGGAGCTCGCAGGAAGCAGTTGCTTATTCCATGCATACTAATGCAGGCGTGTGTAGCACGCCGCTCCGGCCGCTCCGGTCCGGTTGGCTCCGGTTGCAGCCGGTCGGCTGCTCGGCCGGTTCCTCTGAAAGTTAACCTAAAAGGCCAGAATATTATTTTACAGGTGCGGCGGCGGCAGAAAACTTGCGAGGTCAGAACGGAAAGTTCTGCTCAAGTTTCTTTCAGCATTCAGCTCAGAGTGT
>JBBDHG010000113.1:1872500-1900000 GCA_037951165.1 Lophius americanus
TTTACAGTGATGTTTATAGTTTTTATAATGTTTACAGTGATGTTTATAGTGTTTATAATGTTTAAAGTGATGTTTATAGTGTTTATAATGTTTACAGTGATGTTTATAGTGTTAATGTTTACAGTGATGTTTATAGTGTTTATAATGTTTACAGTGATGTTTATAGTGTTTATAATGTTTATAGTGATGTTTATAGTGTTTATAATGTTTACAGTGATGTTTATAGTGTTTATAATGTTTAAAGTGATGTTTAAAGTGTTTATAATGTTTACAGTGATGTTTATAGTGTTTATAATGTTTACAGTGATGTTTATAGTGTTTATAATGTTTATAGTGATGTTTATAGTGTTTATAATGTTTACAGTGATGTTCACAGTGTTTATAATGTTTACAGTCATGTTTATAGTGTTTATAATGTTTATAGTGATGTTTATAGTATTTATAATGTATACAGTGATGTTTATAGTGTTTATAATGTTTACAGTGATGTTTATAGTGTTTATAATGTTGTTTATAGTGAAGTTTAAAGAGTTTACAGTGATGTTTATAGTGTTTATAGTGTTTACAGTGATGTTTATAGTGTTTATTATGTTTATAGAGTTTACAGTGTTTAAAGTGATGTCCATAGTGTTTATTGTCTTTTTTGTTGTTATAGTAATGTTTATAGAGTTTACAGTGATGTTTATAATGTTTATAGTGTTTATAATGTTTATAGTGATGTTTATAATGTTTATAGTGATTTTTATAATGTTTATAGTAATGTTTATAGCGTTTATAATGTTTACAGTGATGTTTATAGAGTTTACAGTGATGTTTATAGTGTTTATAATGTTTATAGTGATGTTTATAATGTTTATAATGTTTATAGTGATGTTTATAATGTTTATAATGTTTATAGTGATGTTTATAATGTTTATAGTGATGTTTATAGTGTTTAAAGTGATGTTTATAATGTTTATAGTGTTTATAATGTTTACAGTGATGTTTATAGAGTTTATAGTGATGTTTATAGTGTTTATAATGTTTATAGTGATGTTTATAATGTTTATAATGTTTATAGTGATGTTTATAATATTTATAATGTTTATAGTGATGTTTGTAGTGTTTAAAGTGATGTTTATAGTGTTTATAATGATGTTTATAGTGAAGTTTATAGAGTTTACAGTGATGTTTATAGTGTTTATAGTGTTTATAATGTTTACAGTGATGTTTAGTGTTTATAATGTTTACAGTGATGTTTATAGTGTTTATAATGATGTTTATAGTGAAGTTTATAGAGTTTACAGTGATGTTTATAGTGTTTATAGTGTTTATAATGTTTACAGTGATGTTTAGTGTTTATAATGTTTACAGTGATGTTTATAGTGTTTATAATGTTTATAGTATTTATAATGTTTACAGTGATGTTTATAGTGTTTATAATGATGTTTATAGTGAAGTTTATAGAGTTTACAGTGATGTTTATAGAGTTTACAGTGATGTTTATAATGTTTATAGTGATGTTTATAATGTTTATAATGTTTATAGTGATGTTTATAATGTTTATAGTGTTTATAATGATGTTTATAGTGAAGTTTATAGAGTTTACAGTGATGTTTATAGTGTTTATAATGTTTACAGTGATGTTTAGTGTTTATAATGTTTATAGTGATGTTTATAATGTTTATAATGTTTATAGTGATGTTTATAGTGTTTACAGTGATGTTTATAGTGTTTATAATGTTTATAGTGATGTTTATAGTGTTTAAAGTGATGTTTATAGTGTTTATAATGATGTTTATACTGAAGTTTATAGAGTTTACAGTGATGTTTATAATGTTTATAGTGTTTATAATGTTTACAGTGATGTTTATAGTGTTTATAATGATGTTTATAGTGAAGTTTATAGAGTTTACAGTGATGTTTATAATGTTTATAGTGATGTTTATAATGTTTACAGTGATGTTTATAGTGTTTATAATGATGTTTATAGTGAAGTTTATAGAGTTTACAGTGATGTTTATAATGTTTATAGTGATGTTTATAATGTTTATAATGTTTATAATGTTTATAGTGATGTTTATAGTGTTTACAGTGATGTTTATTGTGTTTATAATGTTTATTGTGATGTTTGATGACATCATAGTGGCATGAATGTGGATCTGACGGTTCAGACTGAGGTCGCGTTGCAGACATCGGACAAGTGTCTGATTTAGGAGTACATAAGGAAGTGGCCCAAATCGGTCCATGTGGTCGGTTCTGTTCACACTGACAGGAAAGAATCCAAACAGAACCACAGAGTGGGGGCGGAGCCTAAGACAAGCCTCTAAAGACCAACGTTGTCATGAGGAGAGTCCAGTATTTACCGTCACACGTGGGTAAGGGGTGGCTCCACCAGTGGTTCTTCTCACATACCAGCGGCTCCTCGTGGCTCAGTCTGTAACCAGAATCACAGCCGAACGATACCGTCGACCCGATGGAGAAATCCTGCCCGTAGCGAATCCCGTTGACGGGGATACCAGGGTCCAGGCAGGAGTAGCTGTCCACAGTGACGCCTGAACAGAAAGAGGGGTCACACATCTGGATGCTGTGTTGTATTTGAACGCCTCCTTCAGCTCCTTATATGTTCTACGTCGGCTCTGTTCAGGGACTTCAGGTCTCGTGGCTCTGAGCTACCGCTAGCTTTAGCCGCTCTGCTAACTTTAGCCGCACTGTTAGCTTTAACCGCACTGCTAGTTTTAGCCGATCTGATAAATTTAACTACTCAACTTGCTACGTTCCTCGGAATGACTTCATTAGAAGTATGCGATAAGATTCATTGCGAGCCTGTGTCTCATTCTCATCTGAGGACGGGTCCATCAGAACTTTGCATCTGCTGCATGCGGCGCACTAACACTCACTCTCGTATAATATTTTGAAGCCGGCGTTGGATCGGCTGTTGTCGGTGGTGAACAGCAGGTACAGGAAGTTGGTGCTGCTGAAGAGGAACTGGGGAACCTGGGTTCCGTTAAATGATCCAACCAGAGGAGACAGGAGGTTCGGACCGTCGTGGATCTCCAGGAAGTCGTAACCCAGCTCCGTCTGGAACCTGTGAGGCGACAGTATCAGGAGTTAAAGCCTTTATCTTCAACTTAAAACAAAAAGTCTAATAAGAGATTTCTACTTTTTCAATGTTTCTTACAAAAGGACTCAAGAAATTCAAGAAATTTTTTTTTTTTATTCTTGATTTCCTTTTTTGTGGTGTGAAATGTTCTGTATCTTTCAAAAATGTGATTTTATTTTTTATCAACCACTGATTTCAGCAATATCTACAAAGAGAACTGAAAAAAAGGATTCAGAATGAGGGTAAAAAGAAAAGAAGTTTTTTGGTTTTTACTTTTTGTTTTGTTTTATTTTTTGTCGTGTGAAATGTTCTATATAATAAAAAGAATGTTAAAAAACAGACGGATTGAAGCAATATCAACAAATAGAACTGTAAAAAAAAAGAAAAAAGGAAAATAAAAGAAGATTGTTGTTTATATGAGGTGCATCTGTGTGAAATATACAAAAAATAAAGATTGTAAAGTCAATAAAATGCTGCAAATAAAAACTTTATGTTGCCAAATGTTAGAATAAAAACTCTTAAACCTCCCACGCGTGTTCTTTGTTTGTTTGTGCTGACAGAATGCAGTGCGGTTTTAAAAAAACAGAATCCAGTCTGTGGAGCCTCCTACAAACCGTTGATCTGGTTTTAATCATATTTAGAACAAACTTGGATAAAAAAGTAGATCCTTGTGCAACAGAACATATCTGGCTGTGGGGGGGCGGGGAAATGTTTTCACTCCTGTGTCTTTGTTTGTTTGTTTGTTTGTTTGTGTGTGAGAAGGATGACAGGAAAAATATGAAGCATGAATTTTTATAAATTAAAATGTATTAATTTTGAATGAACGAAAAATAATAAGACGTTTGTAATAGTGATGTCACAATGTGGCTATTTCTGCCTTTGATCCGTTGATGTTCCTTTAGGGGTGGAGCTGTTGGCTAAGTGGGCTGAACAGAGACGCTGAAGTGAAGTGGAAGGCGCAGGGGACTAAACCTAGGCGCTTTCTGAGTCCTTTTTCTATTTGATATTAATTTTTAATTTGATATTAAAACGTCCTGTAACTTACAGAACCCGGGAGAGTTCTGTGTGACATCCAAATCATTCCTACTCATCATATTCCTGCTGATTCCTCTTAAACTAGACACAGGTTTCAGTAAATGTGTGATTGTCAGAAGTGAGAGTCATTGTGTGAAGTCAAACGTCTCTGGGCTGCATCACCTGCCGGCTGAGAGGATTATGTCACCTACCTGTCAAACGTGATTTTGATGGAGCGTCCAGGTTCGGATTCTATCACCCACTCACAGCTGAGGGAATCTTTGTAGTAACCGGGCCACCCAGGGGAGAGGATCACGCCGTTAGGGGCCGAGTAGTGGCCTCCACATGGGGCTGAAGGGGGGGGAGATGATTATTGTCACGGCATCGTCAGACAAGAGACCCAATGAAGACATCGGAGATGAGACTGAAGGGAGACATCAGACTGAATGAAGACACAAGTGATGAGACTGAATGAAGACATCAGTGATGAGACTGAAGGGAGACATCAGTGATGAGACTGAATGGAGACATCAGACTGAATGGGGACATCAGTGATGAGACTGAATGGAGACATCAGTGATGAGACTGAATGGAGACATCAGTGATGAGACTGAATGGAGACATCAGACTGAATGAAGACACCAGTGATGAGACTGAATGGAGACATCAGACTGAATGGAGACATCAGTGATGAGACTGAATGGAGACATCAGACTGAATGAAGACATCAGTGATGAGACTGAATGGAGACATCAGACTGAATGAAGACACCAGTGATGAGACTGAATGGAGACATCAGTGATGAGACTGAATGGAGACATCAGTGATGAGACTGAATGGAGATATCAGTGATGAGACTGAATGGAGACATCAGTGATGAGACTGAATGAAGACACAAGTGATGAGACTGAATGGAGACATCAGTGATGAGACTGAATGAAGACATCAGTGATGAGACTGAATGGAGACATCAGACTGAATGGAGACATCAGAGATGAGACTGAATGGAGACATCAGTGATGAGACTGAATGGAGACATCAGTGATGAGACTGAATGGAGACATCGGTGATGAGACTGAATGGGGACATCAGACTGAATGAAGACACCAGTGATGAGACTGAATGGAGACATCAGTGATGAGACTGAATGAAGACATCAGTGATGAGACTGAATGGAGACATCAGACTGAATGAAGACACCAGTGATGAGACTGAATGGAGACATCAGACTGAATGGAGACATCAGTGATGAGACTGAATGGAGACATCAGACCGAATGAAGACATCAGTGATGAGACTGAATGGAGACATCAGACTGAATGAAGACACCAGTGATGAGACTGAATGGAGACATCAGACTGAATGGAGACATCAGTGATGAGACTGAATGGAGACATCAGACTGAATGAAGACATCAGTGATGAGACTGAATGGAGACATCAGACTGAATGAAGACACCAGTGATGAGACTGAATGGAGACATCAGTGATGAGACTGAATGGAGACATCAGTGATGAGACTGAATGGAGATATCAGTGATGAGACTGAATGGAGACATCAGTGATGAGACTGAATGAAGACACAAGTGATGAGACTGAATGGAGACATCAGTGATGAGACTGAATGAAGACATCAGTGATGAGACTGAATGGAGACATCAGACTGAATGGAGACATCAGAGATGAGACTGAATGGAGACATCAGTGATGAGACTGAATGGAGACATCAGTGATGAGACTGAATGGAGACATCGGTGATGAGACTGAATGGGGACATCAGACTGAATGAAGACACCAGTGATGAGACTGAATGGAGACATCAGTGATGAGACTGAATGAAGACATCAGTGATGAGACTGAATGGAGACATCAGACTGAATGAAGACACCAGTGATGAGACTGAATGGAGACATCAGACTGAATGGAGACATCAGTGATGAGACTGAATGGAGACATCAGACCGAATGAAGACATCAGTGATGAGACTGAATGGAGACATCAGACTGAATGAAGACACCAGTGATGAGACTGAATGGAGACATCAGTGATGAGACTGAATGGAGACATCAGTGATGAGACTGAATGGAGATATCAGTGATGAGACTGAATGGAGACATCAGTGATGAGACTGAATGAAGACATCAGTGATGAGACTGAATGGAGACATCAGTGATGAGACTGAATGAAGACATCAGCGATGAGACTGAATGGAGACATCAGTGATGAGACTGAATGAAGACACCAGTGATGAGACTGAATGGAGACATCAGTGATGAGACTGAATGGAGACATCAGTGATGAGACTGAATGGAGACATCAGTGATGAGACTGAATGGGGACATCAGACTGAACGGAGACATCGGAGATGAGACTGAATGGAGACATCAGTGAAGAGACTGAATGGAGACATCAGTGATGAGACTGAATGGAGACATCAGTGATGAGACTGAATGAAGACATCAGTGATAAGAATGAATGGAGACATCAGTGATGAGACTGAATGGAGACATCAGTGGTGAGACTGAATGAAGACATCAGTGATGAGACTGAATGGAGGCATCAGTGATGAGACTGAATGGAGACATCAGACTGAATGGAGACATCAGAGATGAGACTGAATGGAGACATCAGTGATGAGACTGAATGGAGACATCGGTGATGAGACTGAATGGGGACATCAGACTGAACGGAGACATCAGAGATGAGACTGAATGAAGACATCAGTGATGAGACTGAATGGAGACATCGGTGATGAGACTGAATGGGGACATCAGACTGAACGGAGACATCAGAGATGAGACTGAATGAAGACATCAGTGATGAGACTGAATGGAGACATCAGTGATGAGACTGAATGAAGACATCAGTGATGAGACTGAATGGAGACATCAGTGATGAGACTGAATGAAGACATCAGTGATGAGACTGAATGGAGACATCAGTGATGAGACTGAATGGAGACATCAGTGATGAGACTGAATGGAGACATCAGTGATGAGACTGACTGAAGACATCAGACTGAATGGGGACATCAGACTGAATGGAGACATCAGTGATGAGACTGAATGGAGACATCAGTGATGAGACTGAATGGAGACATCAGTGATGAGACTGAATGGAGACATCAGACTGAATGGAGACATCAGTGATGAGACTGACTGAAGACATCAGACTGAATGGGGACATCAGACTGAATGGAGACATCGGGGATGAGACTGAATGGGGACATCAGACTGATTGGGGACATCAGACTGAATGGGGACATCAGACTGAATGGAGACATCAGACTGATTGGGGACATCAGACTGAAAGGAGACATCAGACTGAATGGGGACATCAGACTGAATGGAGACATCAGACTGAATGGGGACATCAGACTGAATGGGGACATCAGACTGAATGGGGACATCAGACTGAATGGAGACATCAGACTGAATGGGGACATCAGACTGAATGGGGACATCAGACTGAATGGGGACATCAGACTGAATGGAGACATCGGTGATGAGACTGAATGAAGACATCGGTGATGAGACTGAATGAAGACATCAGACTGAATGGGGACATCAGAGGTGAGACAGAATCAGTGGAGCTGGTAGGAACAGCAGCCATGAGTCCGTTAGCGTCTTTGGTTCAATTATCAGATCTATGGTTTTTATGACCTGCTGACTGATTAAATTAAAATAAAATAAAGGTTGAGTGGAAGAAGGAGACGCCGTCATCATTAGATATTGTCTCTGATTCATGGCCAACTGCTCCTCCAGGCTCCGCCTCCATTATCACGTAAATGGAAACGTATTCAATCTTAAGCTTATACAATAACAGATAGTTACAGGAACATTATCAATCAGACATAATTCTACTCCTCGTTCACGGCCATGAACTGGACCTTTTATGAGAACGTTTAGGTTCTTTTCTACAAGGTCACATGATCTGAGCGCCGTCTCCGTTTTCACACCTATAACTCGGCGTCTGAAGTCAACCTGTGATAGATCCACGGTAGCTAGAGAGGACATTCAGGAGGGTGTCATTAAGAACAGCTGTTTCATGTTCAACGTTTGGTTCTGAAGACTTCTTCCAGAACCCGAGGTTAAGAATGCAGAACAGCCTCCATTTTCAATCCATGTGTTCATCCAACACACAGATGATGTAACTTCTAAGACATTTACTTTATACTAAGATCTTTACTTCTCTCCCTTCAACCAAGCAGATGGATCTCCCTCATGTCTTAAAGCCTATTAATGCCTCATTAGCATTAAGAGGGGAATAAACGACTAGAAAGGGATTTACGGTCTTTAAGGGTCTGTTAGATTATATTTGTAAAAGGGTCTCAGCATCGGTGCGTTCATGATTCATCCATCCATCTCAGAGATGAACACACATTCACATTCAATTCTCTTTAAAGTTATACATTTCAGCTACATCAGGAGATGAGGGGGGGTCCCAGCACCCAGAGGGACCCCCCCCAGACAGAGGGAGAACAGGTGAAGACCCCTGGACGCGGGGATGAAGAGGTCAAACCGCACCCAGGGAGAAATAATGATATTATGATGACATTAATAGTTTAATCAGAAATCTGGGCTCAATATTTACCTTCACATTTGGGGATGGGGCCGCTCCACATCACCTTCCCTCTTTCCAGCTGACAGGAGATGGTCTCGGCTCCTTGGGTTTTAATAAACCCGTCCTCGCAGACCACCGAGATGGAGCTGCCGAGCTGGAAATTGTCTCCGAAGCGACGAGCGTTGATTGGAATGCCCGGGTCTGGACACTCATTATGGCCGAACGCTGGGAAGAAGGAGACGCAGATGTGACGGGGAAGATATTCAACACTGCCACCCCGGCAGAGAAGGTTATTCAGGAGCGTGAGAGCTGTTCTTAACGGCCCTCAGAGCCCACCTTCATCATCGTTTTGATGACATGTCTGGGAACCAATCACACAGATAAACGGCTGCAACACGCTCCATCTCTGAGTCCGTCTCTGAGTCCGTCTCTGAGTCCGTCTCTGAGTCCATCTCTGAGTCCGTCTCTGAGTCCGTCTCTGAGTCCGTCTCTGAGTCCGTCTCTGAGTCCGTCTCTGAGTCCATCTCTGAGTCTGTCTCTGAGTCCATCTCTGAGTCCTGACGGGGAAAACCTTCATACCTTCTCCCCGTCATCGCTCTGTTCTAACCCTCCTGCTGCACCGCCACAGCCTCACCACGCCTAATCGCCTCAGTCGGAGCAGGATCCTGCCGCATCGGGCCCGGAGAACAGAGGTCGTGGAAAAAACACACATTTTACTTCAATTATGTCTTTGAGGTCATTGTTTCCGGCTCTGATGGTTCAAACCCGATGGAACTCTGCGTCAGATAAATATAATATCGATGTTAACCCAATGGTTGGAAGCGCGTATGAACGTATGACCCGGCAAGGCTTCGATATTTACCAAACTATTCCTCATCACTATCAGTGATCATTCCTGGTACCGACAGCTCTTCAGCCCAGAATAGTTCTAAACAGAACATCTAACAAAACATCAGAACTCCCAAGAATTAAAACGCAGTCTTACTTCCTGTCGTTTCCCGCCTGTCAGTCCCAGAACCTGGAATGGTGAGGATGAATGACTAACAACGTGAAAAAGCGTCAAACCTCCGAGATGATGCCCGTCGGCGTCGATCTTCTTTTTGACGTGGGTTAAGGAAAAGGTGCGACGCTTAGAAACGAAGCACGTTTGATGTTTATGGAATTTGTCTCACTGCTGACAAAAATAAGTTTCCGCTCACGTCTAGTATCAGCGCTAAGGAGGGCTAAAGACATTCTGGACCCCTCTCTGTGCTGGACCCACGCAGATGAAAACCACATCAATCTTCTTCTCTCGCTCGGCTTACAGCAAAACATCAAAGGTTCACTGAAGGCAGTTCTTTGATACTTTCCTCTTCCTCCTGTAACTTACAACTCTATTCTTAGCGGCTCCGCCCGCCACACCACTCTGATTCCATCACTCCACTTTCTCTCTAGTCTTTCCCCCGAACAAATCTGTGTGATTGCGTCGTCTCCGGATCGATGAAACGATCGATTAACCCTTTAATGTCCCGCTCAGATGTTTCGTCCTGCTCCTGAAAGAGTTGATGAAGATGTGACTGAACCTGTTTCTGATGAGACCCGGTGGAAGCATGTGTTTGCTGAAGAGGAATGGGCCGAGGATGGAGCCCTGAGGGACACCACAGGTCAAGTTGGGGGTAATGAGGGGGGGACATTAACCATGACTGCAGAGGAAAGTCCTTTTCAAGGGTCAAAAGGTCGAATAGTCTATAAATACATGCAAGGTTGAGCTGATCCGATTAAAATACTATTTTCTTTTCTTTTAAGGTTTAAAACATGCTTGATCAAAGTATTTGACTTTTTAATGGTCGAACATTTTCAGATATTTAATGAATGGTTGAGAGAAAAAAAACATTTAAAAGACGTTAGTTGTCCTTTTTCTCTTCCTTGGCGAGGACACAAAGGGTCAAAAGAGCTTTTAGCTAAAACATCCAGCATCCAAACATGGACCGTTGTGAAAAGGCCGTTTACTCGCCCTCATCTGAAGGACTGATGAGATGAAGGTGAAAGAGGTGACGCTGAATTCCAGACCTCCAAATGCTTTCATGTGTGAGACGTTCCCTAAATGAAGCTCCTCACATCTTAATCAAATCGCTGCAGGAGTGTAACGCCGAATATTTAGATGAAGTCAAACGTGAGCTGTTGTTGCAGAACGGAGCAATGCATCAGCAGCGGCCGCCAGGGAAAATCGCCATGACCCCGAAATGATCCTCCCCTTCCAGTCGGAACCAAGAATCTAAACCTGATTCTGGTCATTTGTATGATATGAGGAGAGTCTAATTCCTGCGTCTCCTGTCACAGACAGCAGATAAAGCTCTTCTCCAAGGCGTGTCGTGAAAACAGAAGAATACTTACCACTGTAGGTGATGTTGAATCCTCGCCCCGACATGGAGTGGTCGGCCTGGAACTCCAGTCTCAGGGTGTTGGTGTTGGATGTCAGATGGGACGGATTCTCCGCGCCGGAGAACCTCCCGATGACCACGGCGTCATTCGTCTCGCCATCCTTCACCGTCAGAGAATCATAAGGTGCCTCAAGGTCAAAGTCGTTAAAGGCCAAGTGGATTCTGGATCCGGGGTCTGACTGGATGAGCCAGATGCAGTTCATGTTGTTCCCATAGCCTTCTGGGTAATCTGGGGACAGGACGGTTCCTGAGGGGGCGGTGAAGTTGGACATGCAAGGGACTGTGGGAGGAGGAGTAGGACAGGGAGGCAGGAGGGACCGGTACAGAGACAAGAGAGGAAGAACAGGAGATGAAGGAGAGGGAGGGAAAGACATATTCTTTTAAATATTCATCGCTTCAGCATCATCGGCCGTCACCCGCTCCAGGCCACATTAAACTCTGTGCAGTCGCCATGGTGACGGGTCAGACGCAGAGCACATAGACATGTCTCCTGCGGCGACATCCCATAAACCCCCCTCCACGGTTTGAGCACTCACATATGCATATGGGGATATTGGCCGACCACTGGTTGTTGTCCTGGCAGGAGATTATCTTCTCTCCGATCAGCTCGAAGCCAAACTGGCACTCGAACCTCAGGATTCCTCCGTTTGAGAAGCTGTCCCCTTCTCTGATTCCGTACAGCGGCGTTCCGGGATCGCCACAGCTCTCCTTATCGATCTCTGCAGGGACACCGGACATTCTCAACGTCTGGATTACACCGCTCTTTAACCGGTTCTACCGGTACCAGTAGAGTCCCATTCAAACTTACAAATGAGCCTCAGGACTGCCGGGCCAGCTGACGGCGTCGGCCCTTTGTCGTTTGTGGTGCTTGGGGTCACGACGGCCGATAAACAGAGTACATTAATGTCTAGTACATTTAGATTTAACATTTATACATAACATTTACATTTATATTCAACATTAAGATTTATATTCCACATTAAAATAAAACATTTACATTTAACATTTAGTTTTAGATTCAACATTTGGATTTAATATTTACGTTTGGATATAGATTCAGCAAAAAGTTGAAAAGTTAAAATAAGCATGTGCTGCTTTACGATAGATAAAAACTACAGAGAGTAAATATGTAAAATGTATTAAAAATGCAGCTATATTAATGTGTGGATCGTCAACATCTGGTTTTAATGTTGTGGCTGATGGTTGTCTCTTCACTCAGACTCATTTTCCCTTCTTCACGAGGAAGAGGAATCCTGCTAACAGAGGGACGAAGAAGAATAGAGGAGAAAAGATGGCCGACTGAGAGCAGGAAGTGAAGAGGTATGAGGTCATCCCTCAAAGTCTTCATCACAAGATGAAGATCTGTGGAGGTGAAGGAGAGCAGAAACTTGTTCTGAGTCTTTCCTGTCATTTTTGTTCCAGATTATAAATTCTTTCCTCTGAATCGTCAGTGGATTCATTTGGCAGCAAAAGTCTGTATTTGGGCGGTGGTCGTTTGTAACAGCGTCTAATAGCCGGTGGTCGTCCCTCTCTGCAGTCGGGCCCAGAAACAAGCCGCCGCCGCCGCCGGGAGAATTTCTTCCTCTTTCATTCTTCCTCTGTTTACATAATTCTCCTTTAAATTTAGTATCCGGAATTTCTGGCAACACAGCAGCTATTTCTCCAGCCCTGCTCTCCTTTATCCCCCTGTTCTCCTCTCCTCCTTCTGCTCGTATTTACAGGACCGGCCCGTGGCGAGGGGCGCTGTGTGTGTGTGCGCGTGTGTGTGAGTGTGTGTGTGTGTGTGTGCGTGTGTGTGAGTCACTGTTTGTATATGTAAGTGTGGGCGCCTGTGTTTGTGTGTGCGTCTAAGTGCGTCTTTGTGATGTATTGCATTAATTTCCATCATGACATCGTCTTTATGAGACCCTCAGACTCGACCAATCACAGACCGCCCCCAACACACACAAACACACACTCCTGCTCGGACGCACACACACACAGCAGAAGAATGGAAAACAAATTACTTTTGAGAGAAAACAGGCATACTGCCGGAACGTTCCTATACTACACACACACACACATACACACACGTACACACACACACACACACATGAATAACCCTATTGTGTTTGCAACAACAAGGCTGACAGAGTCACAAAGGAGATTAAACTCCTATATATATATATATATACATATATATATATATATATATATATATATATATATATATATAATATATATATATATATATTATATATATATTCAATCACATTTATAATATATATTGTTCCATGACCCTCCATCGTTCTCACACCTTGTTGTCGGGTGACACACGTCAACACAAACATGTAAGGACAGTAAATAAACACGAGTGAGTATTTGTTAAAGTGAGAAAATACGATGAGATTGGTGTAAAAAAACACAATTTTGTTGTTGTTGTTGTTGTTAAATGACTGTTTCCTGTTGTGTTTCCCGGTGTTGGTAATCTGGTGTTTGTTTGTGATGAAGGCTGCTGTGACTCTTCCTCATTCCAGTCCCTAAAGGAAAGATTGGAGCCGTCTGACGATAAGTCTAATCTTATTAAGTTTATCTAAGTGCTTTCAAACGACTTTCCTAAGCACTGAATTAATTACAAATTAAAAACGGGCCACTGGAACTCGTTAGATGTAAAAGGTAATGAAGTCCGGTTCCCTGCCCAACGGGTCACAAGCCCGTGTTCCACTGGTGCCGGTACCAAGCCTGGATAAATGGGGAGGGTTGCGTGAGGAAGGGCCACCGGTGTAAAAACTACGTTAAATCCTTAGGCGGAACACAAAACAGATTTTAAAACCGGATCAGAAATAAAAGGTCGGAAATACAACAAAGGCCCCCAACCCCCTACATTTTACTAACAGTGCCCCCGTTTGAACTCCTCAAGTTAAAAGGGAAGTTTTGTCCTAAAAAAATTGTTTGAAGTTATTGAATGAATATGAAAACCCAACCCTCCTACTGATTTATATATGAAGTATTACTTATAGTAAAATACGATGTGTACAAGATAGATCTCCTCCAGTCGATTCTTCAGCGCCACATTTGGACCAAATCGTACAAAAAGTTGAGAAATTATGGCCCGAAAACTTTTAATGAAAAAGCTCCCCTAAGTGTCCGACATTTACATCCTACCTTTGCCAAAAAACAATCCAGTTCTTCCTCTCAACAAGGTCTATGTGAGTATAAATGATTAATGAAATATTTTTTCAGGTATGTCTGGAAAAGTGTTAACCGTTAAAAAACTCCCCTTAGTGAGTAAAATGTGATATTTACAAGGTAGAGAGGATTAATCAGCGCCAAATTTGGACTAAATGGAACCAACAGTCAGGAAGTTTATCCACAATAAAAGTGTTTTTAGGAAAACCTGCCCCCTAGTGAGAGAAATATGAAGTGTTAGAGTGAAACGGAATGTAACAAGATTAGGTTGAGAAATTATTGCTGAAAACTAGATAACGCTCAAGATACAACCAACCTTTTCTAAAACGACTCCAGTTCTTCCTCACACCAGGGTCTGAGTGAAAAAACAATCTGAAAATGATCCATGAAATCCTTCATGTTAACGCGAAAACTCCAAAATGTTTAAAAGAATATTATCTACCCACAAAGACCTTACTGTGAGGAAGAACTGGAGTCATTTTGGGAAAGGGCGGTTGGATATTTTGGACACTAGGGGGAGCTTTTCTATTCAAAATTGCCTGGCCATAATTCTGCAAATTTGGTTCAATTTAGTCCGGACTTTTTGAAGATGTAAATAAAACACGTATAAATCGATTTAGAAGGTATTTTTCTGTAAAGTGGTCCTGAAACATTAAATAAATGAAGTTTTATTACGTGATTATCTAAGGTGTCTATTAACCACAGAAGAAGAGTGGACTGTCTGATGAAGAATAATGCTGGCTACCCACTAGAGGATAAAACACATGATTTTGACCCCCCCAAACGATCGGCGGGGACGTGGCCCTGAGTCGAGGTTCATCTCAAACGATCATTTATCCGAATCATTCTCAAGTGTGTGACATTGATACGATTATCTTACAGCTCCCGATCGAGTCGGAGCCTCCCGACCTCCAACGGTAAACATGTTCGATGTGCCCAAACACACCTGAACCTGATACCTGAGTCAGGTGGATTATTGAAGAAGAAGAGGAGCTTGAGGAAGTATGGAAACAACAAGAGTGTCTTTATAACGAGTCACGCAAGATTTATTATAACAGAGCCAACGAGGACGTCCATCAAAGTCACGTTTGGTCACGTGACTTCCTGTGAGATCTCGTTTTTAACCGCGGTTCAGATTTGATTTTGAAAATCCTCTGGTGTGTCTGGACTTTATACAACAGGTGAGGAATTCAGTTCTCCCGTTCATTGGTTTGTGTTTTTGTGACTCTGTGACCTGCAGGGAGGGGCTTAAACTGAAACCCTGCTGCAGACGCTCTCTGGAGAAGAAATGACATCATTTATTGATCCTCTGCTGCTTTCAGGTTCCACAGTGAGGAAGGGTTGGATGCGAGACGCTGGAGAGGAAAGACACCAACTCTCCGCTCTCATTAAACGACTGCTGCTTTCTTTTTTCTCCCAGATGCTGCAGCTTCTACCTCCAACTCTGAATCCGCCCACAGCATCACACATCCTAATTGGGTCGCTTTCTTTCATCTGGACGGATAACAAGACGGAAAAAACTCCAGCAGACCCGTCTATGGGAAAACAGGCGCCAACACTGAACCCTGACGCCGTCTGTGAAACCAGTGGAACCAGTGGAACCAGTAGAACCAGTAGAACCAGTAGAACCTGGGCCTTAGCGGGGAGCCCGGACCAAACCCAGCTGCTGTGGAACCACCTTCACCTCGGCTCACTGCGTTTGAACAAAACAAAGCTGGAAACAATCAGAGCCTGAACTTAAGAAAGATTCAAGTGTCCTTCCCCAAAACGCCTCTTCTGCTCAGAGACTAATGAAGTCCAAACCATCTGGAGCGCTTTCTCCGGGAGCCTTAAACTTAAATGACTTTGCCTCTAATTAGGGGCAGAGAGGATGAGACGCGCGTAAATAAATCTTTCTATTTATTCTATTTTCTCTTAAAGTCAAACTAAGGATCCGGAGGATTCTTTTAAAAAGACGCCCTGAAGGAATTTAATCCTCTAGGATTCATAATTGGGGCTGGATGAGAGAAATTTATCTCATTTTTGACTCAAAAAGTACAAAAACAGAAGGGTTGCACTGTAAAAACACATTTACATTTAATTTACAGCAAACAAACAAACAAACAAACAAACAGAAAAAGATATGCTATAAAATGACATTAAATTACAGTATATTACAAAAAATTACCCTGAAATCAACAATATTTGACCGTTTATCTGACGTCTCCTTTGTCTTAATTAATGGTAAAAAAGTTTTTACTGTAAATTCTCATGTAAAAAAAAAACAAAAAACGTTATTTAAGATAGATTTAAGATATTTTCTTGTGGACAAAAGGGTTTTTTATTGATTTCTTGTATAATATAATATGATTAATGGATCAGTCTGAGTTTATTGTTATTTACTGTTATTTAATTTAACTATCTTTTATTTCCTCTGGTATTTTGCTGTAAAATCTTCGACATCGTCAGCTTTTCTTTTTAACGGTAAATTCTATCAACACAGCTGCAGGTATTTTACGGTCTATTATACAGATTTTGTTTTCTTACTTTCTTTTTTACAGTGCATTTAGGGAGGGGGAGAAAACGGCTGGTTTAACCCCTTCCTGTCTGACATCATCATTCCTAGAAGACGGGACACTTCCTGTCTTCTTCCTCCTTCTTTTACGATTTTCCCTCCGGCCGTAAGGAAAGTCCGATCCGTTTAATGGTGATCACTCAACGACAGGACGACGGTCCGGTGGAACCAAAGACGGGTCGGGGGGGTGCGGGGGACAGCATAAATAACCGCTGATGGCGGCGTCAGCGTTATTACGGCGGGCTGAGATTTCACGAGCCTCCTAAAGGAGAATCTGAGGGGTTCGTTATGGAGCTTGTAAATGCTTTATATTTCAGATAAGTGATGCAACGCTGAATAAAGTTCAGCTCCAGCTCTCTCTTCACTCTTCCTCCCTCTCTTCCTCTCCAAGAACCTTCACTTCTTCTACGCCGATGATGATGTCACGACACCATACCTTCATGTTGACGCCAAAGCTCAAAAACTCTTTCATGGATTACTTTGAAAGTGTAAACAGGTCAGTGTGAGGAAGAACTGGAGTGATTTTTGGAGTGTTCGTCTGTATATTTTGGACACTAGGGGGAGCTTTATCGCCAAAACTGACAGGCCATAATTCTGCATCTTTTGGTTCAATTTAGTCCAGGTTTTGGACTTTGAATAGATCCACCTTGTTAAGTCAGGATTTATTCTAAAAGTACTACTAATACTAAAACTTTACATGTTTAAGTACAACTTATACGCACATGATCAGACTCGCAGAGAAATAGATATCATACTTCTATGATGTGGTGGATCTAACTCTTAGGTTTCAGATTCCACTCTGAAAGTTCATTTTTCTCTCACTAGGGGGAGCCTTTTTTTTTTTTTACTGACAAACACTGGACATTACGTTTAATTGGAGGAGTTCAATCAGGGGATTTGCTTGTACTACACAGGGGTTTGGGGGCTTTTCAGGGATATACACGTCTAGTTCTAGTAAATATGAGCGCGCACACACAGAGGCGTGAAAACAGGAAGATGGCGGCGCCTCCGTCCCTCTCCGTCTCCGTCCATCGATCCCAGAGGTCAGCCGCGCCGTAAAAATCCACCTCCACGTCTTTTCCCTCGTATAAAACGCATCACACACGACAGACCATAATAGAAAAAAGAGGATGAAGAACCAATTTAAGGCTGATCTTGGCCGGTGACACGGTTTCCTCACAGATGAAACTTTAAGCAGCGAGTTATGATCGGTTTTATTCTGCCATTCCTCTTTTAGTTGGACTCGCCTCTTTCCTCCCAACATTTGTCCTGTTCCACATACTGGGTTCGATATATTAAACCCACCACAGTCCTTACAGGAGTATTATGGGATGTAGAACAGACTTTTTCCTACACCGACGGTTCTGTTGGGCCTCGGCGGAGGTTTAAACTCTGAGATTGAACATAAATATCTTCTACAGCTCAGAAATACAGATTTACCTCGTTTCCAAACAAATACGTCGTTTCTGAGGTTTCATAACAAGAACTCTGTTTGTGTGGATGTGTTTTACAGATGTGGTCATGTGACACTTCAAATGTTAGTAAACCATTTAAAGTGTTAATAAGAAGCGTTTGTTCAGTTTAAAATGAAGAATAAATGTATAAAAGGAACTTTCCAGATTATTCTAGGGTTTGTGTCCCAGCGTTTCTTTTCACCAGAACCAGCATCTGTAAACAGAGTCAACAACTCTCCTTCCACCAAAAACAACTTTTTACGTTTCTTCCTTTCTGCTGAAGAGATGCGGCGTAACAACAGGAATAATATCCATCCTTTCCCCGGGGTCCGCCCTCACTGCTCTGATCTTCTCATTTCTATTCAACTCATATCTGGTGTAAAGACACGACACACGCCGGCGCCGCTCGCTCTGATGTACCGGTACCAGCGCCGCCGTCAGAACCAGCAGCGGGCCAGCCGGAGTAAAACAGCACCTACGTCTGTTCCAATTGGCAGCAGCAGAAGGTTTAGTCTGCGTGGAATGTTGAATCCTGCATCGATCCGTTTGACAGACGCTGCATTTGAATCCTTTCTAAATATATTATTTAACGACGTTGCAGCGGAACCCGAGGTTTCAAAGGAATGATGAAAACATGTCAGCGGGCGCCGCAACCAGAACCAACCACCACAAACGAAGAAGAGGGATGAAAGCGGCTACCGCTGGTCTACCGCTGGTCTACCGCTGGTCTACCGCTGGTCAACTGCTGGTCAACCGCTGGTCAACCGCTGGTCTACCGCTGGTCAACCGCTGGTCTACCGCTGGTCAACCGCTGGTCAACCGCCGGTCAACCGCTGCTCAACCGCCGGTCAACCGCCGGTCTACCGCCGCTCAACCGCCGCTCAACCGCCGGTCTACCGCCGCTCAACCGCCGCTCAACCGCCGGTCTACCGCTGGTCTACCGCTGCCCTTAAGACCCGCTAACCATACAGCAGAACTCTGTGTGACGGAGTTTGACCGCTAACTCAATAATGCATCACTTCATGAGACCGACTCCTCCACCTCTCCACCCACAACTCTCCACCCACAGCTCTCCACCCACATCTCTCCACCCACAGCTCTCCACCCACAACCCTCCCCCCACATCTCTCCACCCACAGCTCTCCACCCACAACCCTCCACCCACATCTCTGCACCCGCCGCTGTAAGACGATTTGATTCCATGTCTTCTGTCTGCTCCGTGTTCTTGAAATATTCAGACCTTTATTAAATAAAACATATTCACACACTGAATATCTTTTATTTATTGAAGATTTAATACGTGAGTAATTCCATGGAAATAACCTGAAATGCCCTTTTCATGTCCGTGAGTGACTTTCTTTGTTAAAAACTTCACCGTGTAAAAAGACAAAGACACGGAGAAGAAGCATCAGGATCTTCATCAATTCACAGAAAAGGAAAATAAACCCAGAGATGCTCCTTGTTTTCTAACCCACACTAAACATCTCACAGTTAAACAAGAAAAAACACAAAGTTCGCAATTTATAACACCAGTACGGACCAAATAGAACACATACACAATGCCGACTTTACTTCTACTGTAATTCTTCCAAATAAAAGCACTTAAAATATACTACTCATTTAGATTGTAGAACTTTAAAGAAAAATCGGAATCGGATATTCAAACTTTATATAAATCGGTGATGCATCGAACGACTTGTAAAAATTCAGGTTAACAATATTTTGTTTCAAATTCTTAATTCAGTTATGTTGATTGCATTTATTTATGTGGAGTTTCGTCGTCCCTCTGATGGAGGGTCTGTCCGACACACTAGTCAAAGCAGTGAATGGCTGAACTTTCCAGCAAGGCTGGAGTTACTGAAACTAATTATATTCATATCCAAGGTCTACGGAATATAATCAGTAAATAAACCAACACTCAACAAACGTACATGCTGGGTGATGAAGACAAGCCTGTATCTTCATCACTGAATGCGGGTGAGTCTTTGAGTGACAGTTTTTGATCCTGTGTAGTTTTTGTTCTTGTTTTTGAAGAAGCAGCACGACTCTGGATTCTTTCTGGAAACTAGAGGAGAGAAAAAACTGGCCTGATTTAAATAAACCCAGAGAAACATATTTAATAGAGAAAACATAGATCCATCAACTTTAGATCAGATCAGCAGAGATGTTAGAGAGCCGGTCCGCTCCTGCCGTTCTGCTGGAGACGTTTTACTATCATGACTGGAACCAGGAAGTGAAAGAAGTGATGATCATGATACGACTCTGAGTGTATTATGATGATTATTTCTCATCCTATGTGTCGTCGTTTCTATATTTAGGAGGAGAGGTGTGGATTAAACGTCTTGGACATTTAGTGCCGACAGAAGGAATCTCTCCACTCTGGTTTACACCTGGTTCCTCTCTCGCCCTGAGGAACACCTGTGTCTCCAACTGGTCATCAGTTTGACTCTTTTTGTCAAAAACGTCCTGATCAATAAAAGATTCAACCTGCAGCCCGTCTCAACGTCACTGGACCTGAAGGGATCCTCAGCCAGACCCGTTTGACTCCTGGAGGTCCAAACATTCACCCCGTCTGGATCTTAAACACTTCATCTGCTGCAAGCAAGTCACTCTACATCCATCCATCCATTCATCCATCCATTCATGCATCCATTCATACATCCATCCATTCATACAGCCATCCATCCATCCATTCATGACTTCCATTCATACATCCATTCACACAGCCATCCATCCATCCATTCATCCATCCATCCATCCATCCATCCATCCATACATCCATTCATACATCCATTCACACAGCCATCCATCCAATATTCATGACTTCCATTCATACATCCATTCACACAGCCATCCATCCATCCATCCATCCATCCATCCATCCATACATCCATTCATACAGCCATCCATCCATTCATACATCCATCCATTCATGCATCCATTCATCCATCCATCCATCCATTCATACAGTCATCCATCCATCCATTTATCCATCCATCTATTATAAATCCATCCATCCATCCATCCATTCATGCAAACATCCATTCACACAGCCATCCAACAATCCATTCATACATCCATCCATTCATACATCCATCCATTCATACATCCATCCATCCATCCATCCATCCATACATCCATTCATACAGCCATCCATTCATACATACATCCATCCATTCATACATCCATCCATTCATGCATCCATTCATCCATCCATCCATCCATTCATACAGTCATCCATCCATCCATTTATCCATCCATCTATTATAAATCCATCCATCCATTCATGCAAACATCCATTCACACAGCCATCCAACAATCCATTCATACATCCATCCATTCATACATCCATCCATTCATACATCCATCCATTCATACAGCCATCCATCCATCCATTCATGACTTCCATTCATACATCCATTCACACAGCCATCCATCCATCCATTCATCCATCCATCCATCCATCCATCCATCCATCCATACATCCATTCATACATCCATTCACACAGCCATCCATCCAATATTCATGACTTCCATTCATACATCCATTCACACAGCCATCCATCCATCCATCCATCCATCCATCCATACATCCATTCATACAGCCATCCATCCATTCATACATCCATCCATTCATGCATCCATTCATCCATCCATCCATCCATTCATACAGTCATCCATCCATCCATTTATCCATCCATCTATTATAAATCCATCCATCCATCCATCCATTCATGCAAACATCCATTCACACAGCCATCCAACAATCCATTCATACATCCATCCATTCATACATCCATCCATTCATACATCCATCCATCCATCCATACATCCATTCATACAGCCATCCATTCATACATACATCCATCCATTCATACATCCATCCATTCATGCATCCATTCATCCATCCATCCATCCATTCATACAGTCATCCATCCATCCATTTATCCATCCATCTATTATAAATCCATCCATCCATTCATGCAAACATCCATTCACACAGCCATCCAACAATCCATTCATACATCCATCCATTCATACATCCATCCATTCATACATCCATCCATTCATACAGCCATCCATCCATCCATTCATGACTTCCATTCATACATCCATTCACACAGCCATCCATCCATCCATTCATCCATCCATCCATCCATCCATCCATCCATCCATACATCCATTCATACATCCATTCACACAGCCATCCATCCAATATTCATGACTTCCATTCATACATCCATTCACACAGCCATCCATCCATCCATCCATCCATCCATCCATACATCCATTCATACAGCCATCCATCCATTCATACATCCATCCATTCATGCATCCATTCATCCATCCATCCATCCATTCATACAGTCATCCATCCATCCATTTATCCATCCATCTATTATAAATCCATCCATCCATCCATCCATTCATGCAAACATCCATTCACACAGCCATCCAACAATCCATTCATACATCCATCCATTCATACATCCATCCATTCATACATCCATCCATCCATCCATACATCCATTCATACAGCCATCCATTCATACATACATCCATCCATTCATACATCCATCCATTCATGCATCCATTCATCCATCCATCCATCCATTCATACAGTCATCCATCCATCCATTTATCCATCCATCTATTATAAATCCATCCATCCATTCATGCAAACATCCATTCACACAGCCATCCAACAATCCATTCATACATCCATCCATTCATACATCCATCCATTCATACATCCATCCATTCATGCATCCATCCAACAATCCATTAATACATCCATCCATTCATGCATACATCCATCCATTTGAGTAAGTTTTCCAGGTGTCCTTCTCCCCAGCAACCCTCCCCAGCTCGTACTGAAGGATGTGTAATCCCATCCTTAAACCCATCCTGGTTTTACTCCTGACTCTCCTTCCTGTTGGATGTTCCAAAAGGCGGAGTCTGACCAGACGCTTGAAGCGCCTCACGTGATTGTTGAAGCTGCGTCTGACCTTCCTCAGGTTTCTTCTCATCTCTGAAGACGAACCCGGCCCCCCTCAGTGGACGCCCATCCTGGTATCTGTGATCTCCTGCTTTTGGAGTTTACGCCCATATGAGGGTCGGAGCGGCGACGCCTGCTAAATCAACGCAATCAATCTTCCCGTCACTCGTAAACAAGAACCTTCAGCTCCTCCCCCTTCAGGCAGCCATCGGCTCCAGCCCAGAGGGAGCGCCGCAGTGGGGGTCTCCCACAGAGTGCGGGGCACTCCGACATGGGCGGCGCTGCCTCTCACACAGACGCATAAATCTCGCCAACATCAGAGCGCCATGCTGGCGGGATGTATTGGATGGAGTGTTATTATAGGCAGGGATGCCTTTAAATGGTGGTTCTCTTCATTAACTTTCCCATCGATCTGAAGGGGGAGATTACTCCGGAGGAACGGACGGGGTCTTTAGCAAAATGCCCCTTTTAAGACTTCAGACCCCCGCTGCATCCTGGGAATTGTTAAAAATGCCTTCTCTAATCAAGTACGTTAAAACATTCACAGCCCAGGCGTTTAACACGCACTAATAATCATGAGGACTCTTTTACAACTTATCGATTCACCTGATAGTTTTCAGGTGTTTAAGTATTTCCTGCACCACAGTGAAGACATCAAAGTCTTCTTTGGGTCCGGCGTTCGGATGCCGTGTTATTAGAAGACCACCTTGAAACCCCAGAAAGTGGAAATGGCAAAGATCGATCAAAACAATGTCGTTGTTGCGTCGGTGTTTTGGGAGCCGTTGCGTTCAGGGGCGCCGCTCTGTGACCTCATTATGACACTAAATCCACGGATGACGACGGCCAAAACGAGGCGCGCCTTCGTTTCCACAGCAGAGCCGCCCTCGCCGCGTTTCAGCGGCGGTAATGGAATCCTCGCTTCATCTCTCAAACAGAGAACTGTGGTTGGGGGCGTGAGCTGAAGCGGGAACGGCAGGAGAAATCGTTTTAAAGGATATTAGGATAAGGATGGGAAAATACAACCCAGACATTCCTTTTTGGAAAACAGCTTTTTGATGGTGGCGATACCGTAAAATGTTTTTAAAGATAAAACACATTTCCTCTGATTAGAGGAATGTGTTTTTTCGTATGAGAAGTTCCACAGCGGTGAATCGTTCCCAGAGAGGAGTCTGGAGAGAGTTTAAGTGTAAACATGCATGGAGTGGGATTTCCACTCCTGAGAACCGGGAAATGTATTTCTGGTACTTCTTAAGTAATAGGTTATGATATAAGTAATAGGTTATGATATAAGTAATAGGTTATGATATAAGTAATAGGTTATGATATAAGTTTAAGTAAGTTAAGTATTTTCACCTTCTCGGGTTTTACAGTGTACACGTCAGAGAAGAACTCCATTCTTTGTAGAGTCGGCGTGGCTTCATTTATTTGTGTGTGCGTCTCAGTAAACGTGAAGGAATAGGCCGAGATTTTCAAAATAAAGTTGAGCCTGGACTGTTGTTGTTTGAGGTTGAGTTTAAAACCCTTAAACTTCCTGTATTTGGTTTCCTTCTGTCTTTTTACATGATGAATTTCTTTGAGGTGTGATTAATCTTCTGTTGGTTGAGCTGCTGCTTTTTCTTTCCTGTTTGTGTTGTCTCTGCATTGGGTGCTTTTATTTTGAAGGGCTCATATCAGCAGGTGTTGACCTGAATGGACCGAGCAGGTGTTTGCGGTGAGGATGACCTTCATTCACATGTTAAACCTGCCGTGCAGACATGGAGAGCAGGGAAACCCCGCAGAGGTCAGGAGCGGCGTCCTGTGAGCCGCGGTCAAAGACCTCCTGCTGGTCTCCTGCAGCTCCTGCCCTCCTCCAGCCCTCCTCCAGCCCTCCACCAGCCCTCCTCCAGCCCTCCACCAGCCCTCCTCCTGCCCTCCACCAGCCCTCCTCCAGCCCTCCACCAGCCCTCCTCCAGCCCTCCACCAGACCTCCACCAGCCCTCCGTCAGCCCTCCGCCAGCCCTCCGCCAGACCTCCACCAGCCCTCCTCCAGCCCTCCACCAGCCCTCCTCCAGCCCTCCTGCAGCTCCTGCCCTCCGCCAGCCCTCCGCCAGCCCTCCACCGACCTGAAAAACTCCCCGGCCTCCAGAGGGGTTTCATCTTCACCGCTGTCCTCCTCCCGGCCTCAAGACCACCCACCTGCAGTGTTTGGTTCGCGTCCACTTCCTGTCCACTCACCCTCTCTCTATTCTCCGTTCATGCTGTGATGTCATTCTTGTCCCCTACTTGTTATCCTTTTCTTGTTTTCACTTTCATTTACTTCATTTTTTAAACTAAATATATGAATAATCTTCTGTTCACTGTATTTTCTCGTTTGTTTGGATCTTTTACTTTGAAATGACTGTAGCTTTCCGTGCTTTTATTTTGAAATGAAGACCAGCCGGTTTTCCATCTTTATGCTGTAATTAAAAGACTTCCTGTCTTGATGTGTGTGAGTGGAAACCCGTCAGAGCTGGAGACGAGTCTAAGGACAGGGAGAAAAGATTTTCCTGTGGCTCAGAGGTGAGCTGTGAGATGATTTCACGGCGTAGTGGTCACCATAAAAACAACAACAAGAACAACAACATAAAAATACAGAAGTCTTTCAGGAGAGGTCCAGCCGCCCAAACAAAGCTGGACGGAATGAAGGTGATGAGTGTTTTACCGCCGCTGAGCTCCACTCCGCGGCTCATTTGTCAGAATGACACTGCATTACTTCCTGTTCCTCTCACATAAGTCACAGCGGTCGCGACAGAAACCGACCCGGTCCGTAAGTTATGATGGAGGAGGTTCCACCACCCACAGACGCAGTTTATTAAAGCTTGATCTCGTTTCTCCGCCCCTCTGTGAAACACCGTCGACCTTCAGCTTCTGTCTCAAACACAAACCCAAATGTTCTTTTCTTTTCTTTACCTTTGTAGTTGATCTTGAATCCTATCGATCCGACGCTCTCGTCCGACTGCAGGTGGAGCCACATCTGGTGGGTCATGCTGACGATCAGGTCCGGAACAAAGCTTCCTGATAGGCTGGGCCCGGAAAACACATCAGGATCAAATCAGTGTCCGTCAAACTTTAGGATTTTCATCCTGCAGTCAGAGCAATAATCAGATTCTCAACAACCGACGGCGTGTCTGTGATTGTTCGGTTCTGTTGGTTCTGGTTCTGCGGATTTAAACGAGTGGAGGGTAATATGATAGTAAACATTTTTTACAGTATTCTCAACTGAAACTGAAACAGTTTAAGTAAAAAAATTTTTTTTCTTTCTTTCTTTTTACTTTAACTCTATGTAATAAACTATGTAAACGTAAACAGGTTGACATTTTATCTCATTTACCGTAATGTCTTGTATTTTACGGTAATATTCTGACAACCACAGCTGCCGGTGAGTTACCGTAAATTTAACAGATTTTTATTTTTATTTGTTTTACAGTGCACCTGAGATTGGTTTATTGTTGATATTCATTTGCATCTGAAAACATTTTCTACTGTACAACAAACCTCCACATGTCATGTTGGGCCTAAGAAACACGATACAGTCTCTTATTCTTTTAAATCCTATCACCTAATAAAGTCGGGTTTTTAAATAAGCTCAGTTTTCTCTACATTTACTACAGTCTTCATTTATGTGGGAGGAGCCGAGGGAATGTGAGAATACTTACACCTGGAGAATGGTGGTGGGATCTCCCACCTCTCCTCCGTCTCCGATGGTCAGGGTGTCGTAGGCTATCTCCAGGTCAAACTCCTCAAAGTTGATCTGGATGACCTGAAGATCAAACACAGAAACAGAAAGTTCATTTTATCTTCACGTCAACTCACTTTCATCACAATCACTCCGTTTACACCATGAGGCTCCTGGAGGCGATCTATAGGCGGAGTTCATGATGATGATGATGATGATGAGTAAATTAAGACATAGAGAAGATGGACTGGAGTCAGTTCAGCGAGTGTGGACTAAATTGGACCAACTGTTCACCCTTGTCACGAAATCACTCCAGTTCTTCCTCACACTAAGGTTTATGTTTGTGAAAATGATGATTTCTGATCTGCGGCCGTGGGAACGGACATTCCCAAACTTCCCGGACCTTTCGGGAATATAAATAAGAATGTAAGAAAATAAACGGACGGGATGATCAAAGAGCCTCAGCAGAAATCCCACAATGCCGCGGCGACTAGGACTCCATTCATCAGCTCGTCTTCTCTGCAGGTGTTTGGCCCAGCTTTTCATCAAAGAC
>JBBDHG010000113.1:1905000-1945000 GCA_037951165.1 Lophius americanus
CTTCCTCCTCCACACTACACTGTAAAAAATCATGTATGCACTGCTAACACAGATTTAAATGTAAATTAAAAGTACTGCTGAGTCTGAAAGTAAAGTTGCAATAAACATTTATTGACTATTTGACTATATTACTTAAAAAAAAAAAGAATCATGAGAAAAAAAAAGAAAGAATTAAAAGAAGGAAATGAATGAATGAATTATGAAAGCATTAAGCACTGTAAAAAACTTTTACACGTCCTTCTTTAAGCGGATTAAAAATCCACTGGAAAGAAAAGAGGCTCATCTGATGGCGGTTAAAAACGCGTGTGACAGAAGCAGCGATGCTAATCCACCCGCTGCATCTAACTTCCTACGATGACTTGCTCTTCAGCTCCACATGGATTTTCACATCAACTCGTCGAGATGAAGATGAAAAGTAAAGCAGGATGGAGTTAAACCACATGATTTGTCACTCCTTGTTATTCCATCCGTCTCTTTAAACGGACTTACTGGATTAATACGTTCCTTTGTCTGACACTTTCTGGAACGTTCCAGCCGATGAATGGAACCACGGCCCGGGGTTTTCTAATGTAGATGTCTGGGATGAGGTTTGAGCCGTGGATCCACGTCTTGCATCTCTTCATAGCTTGTCTCTTAAATCCAGGATTGAGTTTAAGATTCCATTAGCACTTTTAATTTAAAGCCAAACGTGACACGGGGTTAACCAACGCCTGATGAATTCAATCATGCGGGCAGGTAGAACTTTTTTTCTCTCTGTTTGTGTTGTAGTCACCGGGTATAAGCATTTAGCATTAGCATGCTAAGCTATTATGAGCTAACTTCTGTTTGATTAAGTTTAACCTCTTCTCCACGAGGTTGAAGGACTAACATCCAGAAACACGTTAACATCGTGCGCATGTATGTAAGAGACTGCTGACATTTTGTATGTGTTCTGATGAAGGCCCATTGGGCCCAAACGTTAACGCGCATGTTGTCACGAAAAGGCCAAAATAAAATGATGTTACTGAGTTTCGTCACTTTGAATTTTGTCTGTGCTCCCTTTTTTTTGGGTTCGTATTCGATCTTTCTGTCACCTGACCAGTTCCTGGCCCACCGGTCAAACCCGATGTGGGAGAAACCAACGGTTAAAATAGACGGGGGGGTTTGTTTTGGCCTGGATCAGCAGTTATGCCATATTTCTGTGAAAGGTTCCATTGTTTTATGTGTTTATATATCCTGAAATGTTTCATTCTGTGTATGTATAAATGCGTCTTCAACCACTGGGGGGACCCTCACAGGACCCCCTTCTGTCTCTGATCTTCTAGACCCCTTATGCTCCACAATGTAGCCTTGAGCTCCTTTAACGCGTCCTCGCTGGTTGTGTCTTGGTTGAGTTTGGTGAGATTATCGATATCAGACTCGTCTGATTAAATGTAACGTGTTTTTAATCTCAAACACATTTTTTTACAGGAAACTTTTCTTGTGTCTAAAAAGAATTGGAGATATTATCGCCTTCAGATCCTCAAAAACTGTTTCAAAGATCATTTTCAAATCTCATTCCCTCATGGACCTCAGTGTGAGGAAGAACTGGAGTGAATTTGGAACAGCTCAGGTGTATATTTCAGACACTAGGGGGAGCTCTATCCCCAAAATCCACCACGGAGCTACAGAAGCCCCCCAATAATACAAAAACAGTTTTTATAAACCTGAGTTCGACAAAACAGACACGGGATCCAGTTTATCACTGAAGACTTCAGATCAGCAGTCCAACAACCCTTCAGAAGAAGAAGAAGAAGGTCCCCACTGATAGCCAAAGGCAGTGAGGTGGTTCTGAGGAGATCCGAGGAGGAGCTCAGAAGGAGTTCTTCCAGATGTTTGCTTTAACTGGGACTCAACATTTAAAGTCCTTTTCCCTTCCTTCCGTCGTGTCTACGAGAATCTAAACACACAAGTGTCACTGTGAGTGTCACGTAAAGTATCCTACGATAAATTCATGCTGGAAGAGTTCTCTGTTAGCTGTTGTGTTCAGACGGATGGGTTTGGTGGTATGATGATTGTATGAGGTATTCATGATTAATGAGGAGCAGGAGTTCGTAGGGAACCTTCCTCGTCATGATGAGGAGCTGTTGTTGAAGATGAAGAGCAACATGGAAGTGTGACTTCCTGTGACTCCAGATGATCTGCTCTTCGTTCAGGCTCATGTCTTTGGTGAGAACCATTATCATACATAATGTATGCACATTTTATTTTCAACTTCTTACACACACACACACACACACACACACACACACACACACACACACACACACACACACACACACGCATACTCATAATACACACAATTGCCCTGCAGGTTGCAGTCGGAAGGGCATTACTACTATAGCCTTCAACGGTCTTTGTTGTGCTCTAGGCCATAAACCACAGGCCTTGGGTGTAGAGAGAGAGAGAGAGAGAGAGAGAGAGACAGAGAGAGAGAGAGAGAGATAGGGGGGGAGTGTTGAAGAAGTATAAGATTGTATGTTTGCATAGGTGCTAAAAGAGCAGTTGTGTGTGTTTGTATTTACAGAAGTGTGTGTCTGTGTGTGTGTGTGTGTGTGTGTCTGTGTGTGTGTGTGTGTGTGTGTGTGAGAATCCTACTGTGCTGACGCAGGTGTTGCCATTGACGACAAAGCAGTCACCACAATGACCCTGAGTGGAGTACGGAGGCGTCTCCTGAATACCAACCACCGTCCCTCCCACACAGAATCTCTGCTGCTCGGCGTTCGCTGCAGCGCCGGCGTGAAACATCTCCAACTGTTAAACTAACTCTGAAAACGCCCCCGAGAACTTCTGTCTTACATCAATTCAAATTTAAACATAAGAACCGAAGCTGGACGAGCCTCGATCTCACAGCTGACACTCTATTTCAGAATAAACACTCCTAAGAATAAGACTGATTGTAAAATGAACTGCTCTCTGTAGCCCCGCCCCCTTCGACGCCGACCCTTACTTAATACTTTATGAGCCCCAGATCCACATCATCCTTCATCAGAGTTACTATTGTTACCCCAAATATTTACGTGCCTTTACCTGGAGGGAAGTAATGAGATTAGAGTCCAAACAGACCAATAAAATAAACTCCCATTAAATGTGAAATGCACCTTTAGACCATCGAGGGTTTATTAAAGTTCCCTTGTCTTGATTTTCTTCATTTAAAACTTCATTGATTTTAGGTGTAGCTTGAAGTAAAAACCTTTAAACACTGGGAGTGATTCCTGGAAACGCTGACGGAGAAATGATTCTGATCCATCTGAGTTGGATCTTTAATTTGACTCTTTTCTATTTCCTGCATTCCTTCAGGGTTTCTATAAAACGAGTAAATAAAATAAGAATAAATTGTCACAACACTTCAGATTAAACCAGCGGACTCCATTTTTATTTTTGGTCCCCTCTGTGATTGAGTTTGACACCCCTGATTTGGAGAGTCGGGCGAACGAGTACGAGCCCAACGTGGTGATTAAAGCCAGACGTCTGAGTCTGAGGAGGAGGAGGAGGAGGAAGAGGAGGGTTTACCTTGTTTGGATTGGAGGCCGTGATTATCCACACGCACTGGGCGTTGCTCTCGTACTGGATGGGGAAGTTGGGAGACGTGAAGGTTCCCGACGGCCCTTGAAGGTTACTGCCGCACGTCTTGACTGTGAACAGAAGAACACCGCGTTAATCTCTGTTATCAGCAGCACCTGTAGCGAGATGAAGAGCGGCGGTTGGGTTCTAACAGGTTTCCTTCAGACGTAAACAACGGCGTCAAAGCTCAGCCGGAGATTCTCCGCTGAAATGCATCACAACGCCATCGATCGCCTGCTACTCGCGGGTGGCTGGAGTTCTACAGTGGAAACAATTAAAAGTGACACTGATGCGATGTGAGGAGTGTCGGCGATGGAAGTAAGGAACCGCAGCACGCCAGAGCGGGAAGGCGCTCGCAGGTCAGAAAGATGTTATTGATACTGCCAGCGACATCTCCCTCAATAGCGGGACTTAATTGGAAGCTATTGGCTGTGAAATACCGCAGGATTAGCTGCTATTGACTGACGGAGACTCTCACCAGCAATTTACGCTCAAAATCCATTGGAAGTCAACAACTTCCAACAACTAGCAGAGAAATAAATGTTTCCACTCCGAGACAGGAAACACAAGGGGGCTAAAGAAATCTGGTGGGTTTTTATTTTTAGATCCTTCCAGAAATCCTGCCATCAGAGTTTAATGGACAAAAAGCGTCTGAATACATAAACATGTGTTTACGGACTAAAGTGGTGTGCCGATCGATCGGGAGGCCTGGATTGATGCGATCTGCAATCGGCCTAGTCTTAGCCGTCTACACGAGCATGAGCTAGCATGGCTTCACACATCTGAACAGCAAACCAGGAAACAAAGACCTCGCAACTCGTCACAGCAGTAAGGAGAAAATAAGCTGCGGAGGACAACACCAAAAACAAGAAGCTAACATTAGCAGAGCCGCTAAAGCTAGCGACCGCTAGCTGAACAAGGCGTACAAAGTTTTAGTTTCACTTTGAAATGTCATACAGTTGGTTGAAGAAACACACTGCGGGGGACAACAGGTCAGAACACATACACAATGCCGACCAGCTTTAATTCCACTGTAATCCTTCAAAATAAGAGCACATCAAATATAATACTCGTCATGGTTTTAAGACGTTCAAGAAAAAAAAATTTGGAAATTGCGGTCAGTATTTATAAAACCCAGAGATCGACCAAAGCACCTTTAACACGACGCTTTATTCCAGCCCAACTCTGAGTTATTGAACGTCTGTTGATAATTAATGACATGTGGTCTGTCTCCCACTGACTAACCCCCAAACATGATTTATCATATCTTAATCAGCTCATTTCTCTTTACAGTTATTTATCACAGACCTGACCCTCGATGGAAGCCCTTCATATTTCACTCTATAATTGACTTGATTTTCTTCTTGTTTATTTTCCACTTTTCACTGACACTTGATTCGCTGATGTGAAAGAACAAGTTCCTGTGAAGGATCAGCTTTCCTTCTCAGGCCCCTCATGAATCAGAGGAGGTGAAACACCAGCCGTGACGTCACAGAACACACGTCACTCTCTGTGGGAATCCACAACAGATACGACACACGCTATTTGTTGGACAAAACAAGCGAAACGTCACGGGGACCGGCGGCTCCGACTGGTGCTGGAGAACCTGATCGTCTGTCCTTGGGCCGTCCTGTTAGAGACGGGAGGTAATTTTCTGGTTGGTTTGAAGCCGTGTTGGTTCCATAATTAGTTTGTTCAGCAGAAGGAACACGTACAGTAACCAGCCCACACACCTAAACGTAACACACACACTAAAATGTAACACACACACAAACGTAACACACACACAAACGTAACACACACAAACGTAACACACACACAAACGTTACACCCACACAAATGTATCACACACACACAAATGTAACACACACACAAACGTAACACACACATACGTAACACACACACAAACGTTACACCCACACAAATGTAGCACACACACAAACGTAACACACACAAATGTAACACACACTAAAATGAAACACACACACACAAATGTAACACACACACACACAAATGTAACACACACAAATGTAACACACACACAAACGTTACACCCACACAAATGTAGCACACACACAAACGTAACACACACAAATGTAACACACACTAAAATGAAACACACACACACAAATGTAACACACACACACACAAATGTAACACACACACACAAATGTAACACACACACACAAATGTATCACACACAAATGTAAGACTCACACAAACGTAACACATACACAAACGTAACACCCACACAAATGTAACACACACTAAAATGAAACACACACACACAAATGTAACACACACAAATGTAACACACGCAAACAAATGTAACACATACACAAATGTAAAACGCACATTAAAATGTAACACACACACTAAAATGTAACACCCACACAAATGTAACACACCCACACAAATGTAACACACACACTAAAATGTAACACACACACAAATGTAACACACCCACACAAATGTAACACACAAACTTAACAAACACACAAATGTAACACACACACACAAACAAATGCACACAATCACACATAAAGACGGACACACACACATGCACCCACACACACACAAATAAAGACACACGTATGCACGAACACAATCACAAACACACACATATCCACACGCACAAGCACACATACATGCAAACACACACGCACACACTAATGCTGTGAAAACTGTTGCCTGTAAAAACGCATTATTTTACTACGTAATATATATTTTTTATTTTGTGCCCACTGTGGACGTTATTGTTGCTTGTAACACTCTTAATAATTCAAGCAGCCACACAAACTCACTCCTGGGGGGTTTCTGCCCGTAGAACGCAGGCGGGGGATGTGTGAAAGAATCACACAACAGCATGTTAGTGTTTGTTTGTTTGTGCGGTGGGGCGTGTCCATGAGGTGATGGAGGCGTGTCAGAACAAGTATAGGCGCCCTCAGAGGCGGCCTTACATCCCTCTCTCTCTCTCCCTGTCTCTCTCTCTCTCTCTCTCTCGCTCCACTGGATCTCTGTCTGAGTTCCTCCTGACTGGATCCAGTCGAGGATTCTTTCCTTCACGCTGACCTTCTCTTCTTCTTTGTTTTTCTACACCCCAGCAGAGGCTCTGAGTCCAGGATTGCGTGTCCGACTCATACGTGAGGACGATCTATCTGCGTGTCTTGAATAATGTGCGTGTCGCGGTAATGACGAGCGCCTCAGTGTGTGTTGACAGCTCAATCAGCGTGGTCCGGACGAATGGCCGTCCCGTCACTGCGGGCACGCTGTTGCTATAGTAATAACGCGGAGAGAGTTATCGCCCAGATTACCAGAGGGGCTAACATCTCCTAATCTATCTTACGGGCCATCTCTCTCACTTTTCTCTCCTGCTCTACCTTTTATTCATGTCTTAATCGCTCGATATACTTTATGGCGTTCATGGCTTCCATTACAAATGATTTTTCTATCGCTCGCTCTGAAGAAAATGTCTGTCTACGTTTCTTTATCTCTCACATTCCCTTCTGTTCCACACCCTCCCTGCTGCCGGTTCTGCGGTGCCGTGACTCCTGGACTCGTTGTCCTGTCTCCCGTCCTAACGTTCTGTTTAATGTGGAGGGATGGAACCAACAACCAGTAATGGTCCTCATTCCACAGTCTGAGAGCAGTCCTTCTCTTATGTGATCGTCCTGTTCCGGTTGGGGGGGTAGTCCTATTTTTGAGTCTTTGGGTTCTGTAGAAGGTAGTGCCCTGTTCTACGGACCTCTGTGGGCTGAAAATGTCCTTCGTCTTCTGGCCGCCCCCCCTCAGTCCACCTAGTTAGCATCATTTTAGAATTGCACGTCTCCGAGTAAAACCTCTCGTTATTTAAAACGCAAAACAGAAAAAACAATTAATCGAATCTGATTTGAATCATTTACTCACTATATTGAACTTTCACAATTAAGATTCTTAACTCATACGGTCATGCATAAAACATGAATTAAAAGCCTTAAGCTCCTGGTTCATGAATTCATCTTGAATTTACACGAAACAATTATGACAAATGATCCGTTTTCTATTAAGAGTTATAAAATCTATTATACAGAATATCAGTTTTCTCTATAATTTTTCATTTCAATGATATAAAAAAAAAAAAATGTTGTGTCCGTCTCCATGTTCTGTTCATCTCTGTTATTAAATCTGCTAAGAGTGCTCATGTGAATCATGTGACCTGCAGCCAGTGATGTCACTTCCTGTGGTGGAAAAATCTTATTGTGAATTATATCAGGCTTCTTCTCTCATTTCCTGTAGAAAATGTTGAGTCATGATGACCACATGACTGATGTCATGTGGTCTCTGCTTGAGGTTAGGGGGTGGAGTTACGACAGACAAAAAAGAGTCTTCATCAAGAGTCGTAACAAAGAGTCCATTTACATGCAGAAGAGATGAAGTGGTGACTCCAAGTCGCCCGCAGGACCGAATGTGAGCATGAATGGTCGTCCGTCTCTAAATGTCGGACCTTAGATGATCTGGTGATTCTGAGTGACTCTAACCCCGCCTCTCACCCAATGCCTGCTGGGATAGGCTCCACCCCCAAGACCCTGATCAGGACAAGTCTTTACGGATAATGAATGAGTGAAAGAATGATTGAAAAGCTACTTAAATCGTTCAAACTGGTCCTTGAGTTCTGGGAGCCGTGGAAACGGAGAATAAGGCTCTATTGGATCTCTGTCCGACGAGATAAGAGGTTTTGCGCGGATGAATATTAATGTTTATTTATTGACAGCTTAGAGGCATTTGAATGATTTATCTCGGAGTGGGCGTGTCGACATTTCTGTCAGACTGCTGACTTAGCGGTTCTTTGTTCTAAAGAACCGGCACCATGGTTCTGCCAAACAAATAATACCTGATATATGTATAATATTCTGAACAAGAACAATGAAAAGCACAAAGACGCTTTGATACTTTATCTAAAAGTGGTTTTGATCCGGACCCGTCTGCAGTTTGATTCTGCAAAAAAAATCTGTTTGAAAGGCAAAACCTGAGATTTTACCACCTGATAATAAAGTTCTGCCACTCCGATCCAGTGTTGGAAAACAAGTCGTCTGTTTTGCGCGTTAAGCCGACATTAGAATGCGTGTGGCGTTTGTTTCTCTGACAGCCCTATTGTGGTTCTGACACCTCGTTAAAACTTTCTGTAGTGTGGCGCTGGTATGAAATGAAACCCTCTTGTTGCGTTCTCCTGAGATGAGGTTGATTAGGGCTGAGTTTGGATCTCAGGGAACAGGAACAGTCAGCGGACGTTGAAAGCGGCGCCGCTAATGGAGGGACTTTTTTTTTTTTTTACTGCATTTATTAACATTTAATGTTTCTAATCTAAATACAGTAAAGGCTTCAGGCCTACTGTCTTAATGAGGGCCCCAAGGTTCCTGTCAGTCACGTCGGCTTCATTTATTTCCGTCACCATCTCTCCTCTCGTGGTTATTTGTTCCGGCACGCAGCAGAGTGGGCCGGAAGCCAAAAAGCCCCCCCCCCCACCCCCCTTTAATCATCGAAGCAGTAATGAATTCTTTAATCAAACGAAAACCTTGATGAGGTCGTCCGCCTTCAAAAACATACCGTAGAAATCAGGATATTAACTGTTCTCGCGTGTTCTTCACGTTTACACGCTCAGATCAACCGGACCCGCTCAGATCTTCTCTCTGGGCTGGATCCACACGCACACAGAACACGTCACCGGTGGGACGTGGACCAAAAATGAAATGATGTTTCAGGGAAGGATCGCGCTGCCAAAGCATTCAACTCCAGCTTGAATGTCCTTGCTCACAGTTCCAAAGTTGTTTTTTTAATGGTCTCAGAGAATAACAGCCCGTAAGTTCTGAAGAGCTCGGCGGTAGAAATGTTTCTGGTTCTGAATTTTATTGCTTTTTAGCTTTGCTATGTTTTGACTTGGTTCCCCATTCCAGCACGGCGAAACTCATAAGTATTTAACTCCGTCTGATTCAAGGTCCACAACCGCTGCTTTCTCAGCACCATGGCCTTTAGCTGGCTGTGAGTGGTCCCCCCAAGTGGAGGGCCCGGTTCAATCATCCACACTGCACTACCTGCTGAGGCATACCAAGGACACTTAACCTCTACCGCTTCCACATCACATCCCTGACCCTGCAACCCCCGGCTGGGGAGGACAGGAGAGATGGGAGGGAAATAAATCGCATCGGAAATAAAATAAAAATATACGGATGAGTTTTCATGGGTCGATTTGGAAACGGAATTCTACTGGACAATATATCCTTTAATGGGGCTTTGGGATTTGTGACCCCCAGACGACAAGGATCCACTTAAGTCTCAGCCTCCACTATCCATCCAGTTTTTACATTTCTTCTGCGTTGTGTAAAGTTTTATACAGAAAAAAACTACCGATCTGCAAATACGGACAAAACTTACTCCGTAAATACAAACTGTAAAACTTTATTCATCGATACATTTCAATAATAAAGGTATATTCATGCTTTTGTGGGTCGGGTTCTAGATTTACAGTAGAATCTACACTGCAAAAAAAGTTCTGTGTAATATATGGTAATAAATTATAGGTTTGCCTGTAAAACTAAAATACAAGACATTAGAGCAGGATTTTATCGGTCAGAGTTAATTATCTATTTGTTGTTTTTGATCTATTTTTGTAAGCCACGTGATTTGAACATCATATATATTTATATATCTAGTACATTTCTGTCATTCAACTCTTCATGTTTAAAGAGGTGAAGGAGGATGAACTTCTGTTGATGCTTTTAGATTGAGTTTGATGGATTTTATGAATCTTATCTGGCCTGTTTTCACAACAGGATCCTGAGGGACTTTGTGTTTTTGCGTTTTGTTTCCATTTTGCTCTGTTTATGCTTTATGTATCAGCAGAAACAGTCAAGAAAAAAATGATTGACCTGAAAATAAGTGACAAGCTGAAAGCTGCGGTTTCAGGACCTCGGACAGCGCTGACCCAGTACCATGGACAGCGCTGTCCGAGTACCATGGACAGCGCTGTCCGAGTACCATGGACAGCGCTGTCCAAACCCTAACCCAGTGTCCATGGCACTGGGAGAGCGCTGTCCATGGTACTGAAACCACAGATCAACCTGGAGTTAAGCCATCCGTTAATTATCAATACAATGATCATAATAATAATTATTCAAATGTTTTTTTTAAAATATGATTAATTATATCTTCGATATTTCTGGATATCATGTAATCGTCATCGCTTCCGCCGCAGATTCTTTCGTGTTAACGCGGTATCTCAAAAATGTTTTCATGGATCATAGACCTGAGTACGAGGAAGAACTGGTTGATTTAGAATTTCTCAACTGTTTCATCATATTTCACTCACTAGCAGGATCTTTATTTTTTTTTAAAAACAGTTTTTCTGATATAACGTTACATTTAATTTAAGGATTTTGGGCTATGCTACGTCTCTCAGTGATGCAGCATCCCATAATAATGTCATAATGCCGTTATTCTCGATGGTTTCCCTGCAGGAAAATGTTACTGTTCCGAAGCAACAACAAGCAGCAGTGAATGTTGGTTACTATCATTTCACACTCTGATCCTGTGGAGGACTTAAAACACGTCTGAACCGTAGATAATCAGGAAATACTCAGCGGTGGGCCTAGAAGCTGAACACAGGGGATTTTTTAAAGCAATGACAGAATTGTCCTTCTAAGAACATTCTCTCACTCCCATTAAAGGAAATGTCCTTATTCCGTTTTACAGTTGAGCTTAAATCTGCCCTTTCTCTTTTTGATAAATAGTTTTGTATAAAGTTCTGGTGTCCACTGGATGTCGGATCGTGGTGCTGAGTCAGATGAGAGACCAGAAGCTTCTGCAGGAAGGCTGAAGCGGCGGTTTTAACAGGCTGCCTATAGAACAGATAGATTGACCGGTGGACGCTGAGAATGATGGATGATACCATTAAGCTCTCACGCAGCCTTCCAACGGCCCTCGTCCTGCAAAGAGCTTTAATGGCTGCAAACGCAAACCTACACAGACGGTCAGTTAGTGTGTCTGTGCTGCAGTGGACGGTTCTTTCTCTTTCTCTTTCTCCTTTCTGGTCTGAATACCATTATCTGCATGTCTATGTGTGTGTGTGTGTGTGTGTCTGTGGCTGTGTGTGTGTGTCTGTGTGTGTCTATGTGTTTGTGTGTGTGTGTGGGTGTGTATGTCTGTGTGTCTATGTGTGTGTCTGTGTGTGTGTGTCTATGTGTGTGTGTGTGTGTCTGCATGTGTGTGTGTGTTAGTTGACATGCAGCAACCTTTCGTTGAGTCAGTAAGTGAACCTACCTAGAGTACACACACACACACACACACACACACACACACACACACACACACACACACACACACACACACACACACACACGTAGACAGAGAGAGAGAGAGAGAGAGAGAGAGAGAGAGAGAGAGAGAGAGTTGGCTCACTGGCCTTGCCATCTGTCCATTAATCAAGGTGCCACTTGGACTCTCTCTCTCTGTCTCTCCCCCTCTCTCTCTCTCTCTCTCCCCCCCCCCTCAGTGTTTTGCGGACAAGGGCATTGCATTATGACGGCTATATTTGTCATTTATTTTCATTTAACTTTGTACAGGCTATATTGTTTCTAATGCGATGATCGGGACTTTACGCTCCTCTCACTGTTTTTGCGCCTCCATCCCCCCGTCGTCTTCTATCTCTACACTGACGGCATACAAAGGGCAGCTTTTATTAGATTTGACTTATTTTCTCTCTGATGTGCAGAAGTAAATGTTGAGCCGTGTTTGTCTTCATTTCTTAAACTGTTGTGACAGAGGCGACATTAATAAGGCAGCCGGCCCGGTGCTGTGCAGCAGAAAGCCTCGCTCTGACAACCTAATGAGTTTCCACGTCAGCTGCTGGCTGGTCTGGAGGTAAAAGGTCACGTCTGAACTCTGCTCCGCCAGACACGGCTTCTCTCTCTCTCTCTCTCTCTCCAGAAACCAAACAACCAGACGAGGAAGAGTTAGAAGACTGACATAAGGACAAACTAAGGCTTTTGTTTTGACGATGATGATGATTTCATGAGTGAATATGAAGATGTGTTTCGTGTTGGTGCAGATATTAGTCATAAATGTCCGTTACTGCTGAGACGAGATCCTTCAGACTCACAGATGAGGTGAGGAGTTCCGGTTCTGGAGGCAGCTCAGAGTCGGACCGCTGCTCCTTCACCTCAGAAGGAACCAGCTGAGGTGGATCAACACCTGATGAGGTCCTCCAGGAAGACTCCCTTTGGAAGGTTTCCAGGCCCGTCCAACTGGGAGGAGACCCCGGGGGTCGACCCAGAACTAATTGAAGAGACTAGATAGTTCATCTGAGCTGGAGAGCATTGTTGGGGAGGGGGAGGTCTGGAATACCATACTTGGTGTTCTGCCAGCGGGACCAGACCCCGGATAAGCAGAAGAAAACTGAACGGAATGGATTTTTGGATGAGTCAAGACAAAGCAGCTAACGGTTATTCTACAAGCAGACATGAGGAGCTGGGATGAAAACTTCCACCATCTCTTACGGTCTGGTATCTGCTGATGATGGAGCCGCCCTTCCTCATTACCACGTCCTAGCTTGGCTCGGCCCGCTGCTCTTTTTGCTGACTTTGAAAAAATAAATAAATAAGTGACCACACAGTACAAAAGAGCCAGATACGCCCGACGCCAAAGAAATGCCTTCAATCTTTTAAATGGACCTTCTTTTTTTTTTAGGCCAAACCAACATTCTGTCCGTGAAGTAAAATCAATGATAAAAGCCACAGATCACTTCTGGACAAAAGCAAAGTTGATTCCACCCCCTCACTACTTCTACTCACTATTGCCCTTTAACTCTCCCAGTTCCTATATCGCTTTTTAATCCCTGATGCTTTTATGAATAGGTTTGGAATCTGTCCTCTTCCTCATCGGTGGGCCGTAAGGTTTCCAGCTGGACCTTCGCTGTTTTACTCCTGTAATTAATAACTTGAGGGTGACAGCCTCTAATTAAAGAGACAGTGACATTAATCCAGAGGAATAAAGTGGTTCAAACCAGGTTCAGCACCTCTGAGGGATTAACACTGACTGCAAAGACATGAAACCACCGAGGACGCGGCGCCTTTACACAGAGTGACATGATGCCGCGTCACTGATAGATGTGACATATGTCACTAACAACTGTCAAATATATGTGTAACGACATCAATACTAGGTAATAAACTCTCAACAACACTCACTTTTACTCAAATGACAACCAAGGAGGCAACAGAACCACGTCAGCAGCACAATCAGGAGCCAACCGTGTTTCCTCCCAGACTCCAGCCCAGCTGCTGGGCATAAATATACCTGCCTAAAGGCACCCTGGCAGCTCCGCACCACGGAATCTGGACCTCGTTCACACCACAACAGCAGCAGGCATCTAAACAGCTATTTAAGATCCATCAGAATCCATGAGACCCACCGGAGCTGCTCAACTTCTTAGGACAAAATCCATCCTCCTGTCTTTCTCTACGAAGAGACAAGATGGGGCCGGACGCCGCCGACCTTCAACACCCACAGAAGATTCTCCCCCACTAACATGGACACCAGCGCTGACAGAAAAGCCTGCCCAGTCCTATTTCTACAAAAAGGTTTCATTTGTTTTCTTAAGACTGAAAATGATGACCGGAAAGAAGCAGAGGATGCTGGGAAGAACCGCCTACCTCAGATGTAACACAGACGTAGAGCTAGGTCAGCTAGAATCTTCTAGTGTGACAAGGATCACATCAAAAATCCTCCGGTCTGTTTTAACAGAAGAAGGGTTCAAAGTTCAAAGGCCTCAGAGAAGCTGTTTAACCCGGAGACAGCAGTGGAGGAATCTGATTGGTTAAAACACAACTCTTCGTCTCAGACACTGTATTCGATGTTATAGATGTTTCCTGGCGTAGAAGAACGAGGGATTTATTTTGTTTTTGCCTGATCTGGATACGAAGCTAAAGTTAGAGCGGTGACATTCGTTGTAAACAAAGATATGATTTCAGCGCCGCATGAGTTTTGTCCTTCAAACGACCTCGGCGCCCTCATCCAGGGATTTACAGGAGCTCTGAAGATGGAAGTCTGTAGGAGACAAAATCATCTCCTACAGGAGAAACTTCATCTGTGCTAGCGTGATGGTGGATAAATATATCATGTGTGTTTTAGGGCACTTTAAAAGTTGTTAAAAAATACGACATTAGGATGAGATACAATTTAGACAAATAAGACACGTATAATATCAGCCTGTCTGCAGTTACGTAGTTATCTACAAGAATTTACAGTAAAATAACATTTTTATTTAACTGTAAAAATTGTCAGTAGAGTTTACTGTAAAAAAAACAAAAAACTGTCAAATAGCAAAAGTAAAAGACTAAAATTCCAAAAATGGAGTCGATACAGTCAAATATCTAAAATAAAGAAACTAAAGAAAAGTTATTATATTTGAGACAGAATAGGTGGAAAATACAGAATTCTACTGTCAAAATACAAAAACACCATTATAAGAAGGTAATTACCGTAAAAGCATTTTTATGCTTAAATAACAGACTTAGCTCGTGTGAAAACGTAAATAACATAAATAACGTTGTTTTTTTTATGGTAAAGTTATTGAACCGTAAATTACGTGGGATGTATATGATCAATAAAACTCTGGATAATTTGAGCTACAACTGTTTGATCTTTGGGCATAGGTTGAGTTTGTGAGGGGATCATGCCGGAGGAACATGTTTAAAATACCAGAGGACGACTAGATCAGAGTCAGCGGTTACCTAGCAACAACCGTGGAGAGGATGCTGCACTTTAGAAGGTGTCTGAGCGAACGGCTGTTGTGTGGAGAAAAGACTGAGAGTGTTTGTATGTAAAACAGAGTTTGAAGCACCTGCTGGCCTGGAGGTAGATCTACTCTTCCTGTAGAGATTCACACTCTTCATCGCTGACTTTTAACCATTCCAGGCAGCATCCCTGACTCTTAATGTCATTAACAGTTATTCTTCGGAGACGCCCGGCCGAGGCGAGGCGTCATCCGATTAATGCCGTTGGCTGAGCTCAGACAATCGTTGATGATGAATCCCTCGCGGCCGTCAGCAAACTTAGAGAGCCGATCGAAGGGCGTCACGTCGACGACTTTACATATATGATAATGAGGTAAAGGGTAAGGAGCTTGATTGACGGAGACCAGGCAGAGTGTCTAAGGTTTACACCTGTCACCTGTGGACCTACCGACGTTCTATTTACATCTGAGGCCATGAAGCGACCCAACATCTGGAGCGCAGACAACCTCGGGGAAGAGATTCTGTAAAGGTCCCATTTTACAGTAGGGTACCTGATACAGTCTGAATGCTTTAGCGACGATCGCTACATCATCGCATTTCAAAGAAAACAATAAAGGTCGCTTGATCGTTGTCGAATTTGATGCACCTGCACGACACAGCGCTGTTACCCGCCACCTCAAGTTCATTTTACATACGCCATTATATTTGTTCCACAATCCTGAGCGTGAAGCTGCCCGGTGCACAGGTGTGTTACTGCACAGGTGTGTTTTAGCACAGGTGTGTTACTGCACAGGTGTGTTACTGCACATGTGTGTTACTGCACAGGTGTGTCACTGCACAGGTGTGTCACTGCACAGGTGTGTTGTTGCACAGGTGTATTGTTGCATGGCTGTGTTGTTGCACAAGTGTATTGTAGCACAGGTGTTTTTAGCACAGGTGTGTTTTAGCACAGGTGTGTTGTTGCACAGGTGTATTGTTGCACAGGTGTGTTACTTTACAGGTGTGTTACTACACCGGTGTGTTACTGCACAGGTGTGTTACTGCACAGGTGTGTTGTTGCACAGGTGTGTTGTTGCATGGCTGTTTGGAGCACAGGTGTATTGTAGCACAGGTGTGTTTTAGCACAGGTGTGTTGTAGCACAGTTGTATTGAAGCACAGGTGTGTTGTGGCACAGGTGTATTGTAGCACAGGTGTATTGTAGCACAGGTGTGTTGTTGCACAGGTGTGTTGTTGCACAGGTGTGTTGTTGCACAGGTGTGTTGTTGCACAGGTGTATTGTAGCACAGGTGTATGTAGCACAGGTGTATTGTAGCACAGGTGTGTTGTTGCACAGGTGTATTGTTGCACAGGTGTATTGTTGCACAGGTGTTTTGGAGCAAGGAAGGGGTCTGGTCTGGGGAGAATTCACGAGCAGCTTCCCTGGTTGTATTAAACGCTGTGATTCTACCAACGCTGGTTAAAGCAGAAGCTGTAGTTCTGCTAGTTATACTAGTTAAAGTGTAAAAGTGTTCCTGACACGTCTCTGTGACACCTGTGACACTCTGACCTCCTCGTGGGAATGAACCAATGGAAAGGAGGCATAAAGCATGACGTCATGCATTGACACAAAGTCTTCATCGGGGTCGGGTTGGATCCAGCGGTTCCGTTCAGCTCCACTCGATTGATCTCTTTATTCTTCTAGGCTTTATGTCTCATATAAAGTCAGATGTTCTGGGACGTGGTTCTGAGATGCCGTGAGAGCGTTTCCTCTAGATCTCATCATCTCGACCTGTGCTGGTCCTGCAGCAGTCAAACAGTTAAGGGGCGGGGCCTGAGGGCAGTGATTCACGGAGGCAGGTGACCTCATGCGTGTGTGTGTGTGTGTGTGTGTGTGTGTGTGTGTGTGTGTGTGTGTGTGTGTGTGCCCTCACTAAGTGTTTTATGACTTTATGCGTGGGAAGAAACATGTCAACATATTAGTCAGAGCAGCATATTTTTAGCGTTCCCGTGTCGGGAGTGGAATTGTTACACAAGCAGAATATATTTATGCAGCTTACATCACAGATCAGGATGGCCGCGGGCGACTTGAGAACCCGTCCAGCGCCGCCCTTAAAACCTTCACTGTGATTAAAGAACCGACGCCACAAAAACACTTTTAGTCTTAAATTAGGGAGGAAAAAAGCCCCGGAGGAGGGATTATCAGGGGGCTATAAGTTAATTCTTCCTCACAGATGTTCCATTAGTTCCTCTTCAAATGTTAATGTCTGCTGAAGGACCGACTTTTACTCTCACTCCATTATCTCAGACAGAAACCAGGATGTGACACTTTTCAGTCACTCCTTTCCTGTTTCTCTGTCCTCTCTCTCTCTCTCTCTCTGCCCTCTCTCTCCCTCTCTCTCTCTCCCCTCTCCCTCTCTCTTCTCCATCTCTCTCTCTCTCTCCCCTCTCCCTCTCTCTTCTCCATCTCTCTCTCTCCCCTCTCTCTCTCTCCCTCTCTCTCTCTCTCCATCCCTGTGATTACTGGTTACTGTGGGTGTTTAAGTACCACACACGTAAACACACACACAAACACACACACAATCAGACACACCTACACACACACACACACACCTATAAAGTCACACACATACATACACATATGCACTTAGACTCAATCATACACACAGACACGTACACACACAGACACACACACACACGCACGCACGCACACACACACACACACAAAGGTACACACGTACACGTACACACACACAGGTACACACACACACACACACACACACACACACACACACACACACACACACACACATACACACACACACACACACACATACACACACACACACACACACGGGGAATGTTAGTTCTTGTGTTTAAGTATGTGTCTCTCTGAAGTCTAGTGAAGGGAGACATGACAAACGACTTTGGCATTTAACATGACAAAGGACCCCTCTCTCGCTGTCTCACCCCCCCGCCCCTTGGTATATGTGTGTGTGTGTGCAGTTGTGAGTGTCGTCCAAGTCCAAGACTCAAACAGTGGAAATGTGGAAAACAAAGCCGAGGAGCTGCGGACGGAACCAGAAGTGTTAATTGGATAAAATGATTAAAGGCATCTTCGTCACTGAGCTGCAGAGCTCCAGGTCACCGGAACATCTCAGATGATCGATAAACTCAGACTCAGACTCAGACTCAGACTCAGACTCAGACTCAAACCCTCCGCCACACTTTGAGACGGGAAGTTGGGAGTGTTGTCTTTCCTTCGGCGGTGTTCCTCTGTGATTCGTGTGTGTGATAGTGTGTACCTGTGCGTCGGTGGCTCGTGTGTCTGCAGCCGTTCTCACCTTTACAGACGGGTCTGTGGTCGCTCCAGGCCGCAAAGACTTCCGCCACTCGCTGACAGCTGATGGTTTTACTGCCCTGAAGGACGTAATCTTCTGCACAGCTGAACTGAACCACGCCGTTGATGCTGCAGAGGAGCATACGCAGTCACAGGGAGTCACAGGGAGTCACAGGGAGTCACAGGGAGTCACAGGGAGTCACAGGGAGTCACAGGGAGTCACAGGGAGTCACACGGAAACACAGGGAGTCACACGGAAACACAGGGAAACACAGAGAGTCACACGGAAACACAGGGAGTCACAGGGAGTAACACGGAAACACAGGGAGTCACACGGAGTCACAGGGAACCACACGGAATCTCAGGGAGTCACAGGGAGTCACAGGGAGTCACACGGAATCACAGGGAGTCACAGGGAGTCACACGGAATCACACGGAGTCACAGGGAACCACAGGGAGTCACACGGAATCACAGGGAGTCACAGGGAGTCACACGGAATCACAGGGAGTCACAGGGAACCACAGGGAGTCACACGTAGTCACGAATATCCAAAATATAAAACCAACCGTTCCTAAAATCACAAACGTTCTTCCTCACACTGTGACGATACATTTATGCAGACATAGATCTCAGTGTGAGGAAGAACAGGGCTGATTTGGAGAAAGGTAGTTGTATATTTCCGACACTAGGGGGAGCTTTTATCTCCAAAAGTTTTTCAAGCGTTGGTTTGATTTTGTTCATATTTGATGGCGATGACTGAAGATGAGGAGAACTATATTTTATACAAACCATATTTTATTTCAATGGCTCATATTCTGGGATTTCTTTAACGGGGGCCAACGTGACCCCCTCTGTGGGGGAGGTCAGCGTAGGCCCGGTTCACGAGGCTCACACTCACCTGAAGTCGTTGCCGTGGCGTTTTCCGTTCTCTGGCTCTCCGGGGTCGGGGCACGAATTGGATGCCTGTCTCACACCGCCTTCATTGACTGCAGAGAGAGACAGACAGGAGGAGAGGCAGGGGCAGACAGGTCAGAACCAGGACCGGAGACGGGTAAGCTGGGTAAGCTCTCCACTACAGAAAGAGATGCGGCTGATCTGGACAGCATGGTTCTGAACACTGCAGCAGAAGAACGGAGACAACAGACAGATGTGTGCAAATACAGCGAGACGGACGCAGTTCTGACGACAGAAGCGGCGCTGACAGCGTCTTCACCTTCCTCTCCCTCGGTTTCCTTTCATCTTTACCTGCTCCTACGGTTCTTAATCTTTCATGTCCCCCCGCCTCTCCTTCCATGTAAAGATTGTTTTTGCATCAGCCTCATTCCAGCCGCTCTTCCAGAACAGAACCTTTTATTCCATACAAACCTTTGGGTAGTCGATTCTAGTCCCAGCAGGGTCTACGTGTCGTAGGGTCCCTGAGCGAGACCCTGAAACCGCAGCTTCCCTGGTGCTTCAAAGACTCCGCCCACTTCTCCCTCAGGGAGTGGTCAAATGCAGAAATAATAATTTCACCATGTTTTATTGTGTAAGACTGTTTGTGATCAATAAAGATTAATTAATATATTATTATATTATATTATTAATACTTTCTGTCAGCTCCGCCTTCAAAAGTTCAAAAGGATTCAGGAGACGTAGCTCCTGGGTTACAGCGTGTGTGTGTGTGTGAGTGTGTGTGAGTGTGTGTGTGTGAGTGAGTGTGTGTGTGTGTGAGTGAGTGTGTGTGTGAGTGTGTGTGTGTGTGAGTGTGTGTGTGTGAGTGCGTGTGTGTGAGTGTCTGTGTGAGTGTGTGTGTTTGTGTGTGAGAGTGTGTGTGTGTATGAGTGTGTGTGTGTGAGTGTATGTGTGTATGAGTGTGTGTGTGAGTGTGTATGTGTGTGTGTATGTGTGTGTGTATGAGTGTCTGTGTGAGTGAGTGTGTGTGTGTGAGTGAGTGTGTGTGTGTGTATGAGTGTCTGTGTGAGTGAGTGTGTGTGTGTGAGTGAGTGTGTGTGTGTGAGTGCGTGTGTGTGAGTGTCTGTGTGAGTGTGTGTGTTTGAGAGTGTGTGTGTGTGTATGAGTGTGTGTGTGTGTGTGAGTGTGTGTGTGAGTGTGTGTGTATGTGTGTGTGTATGAGTGTGTGTGTGTGTGTGTATGTATATGTATGAGTGTGTATGTGTGTGTATGTGTGTGTGTGTATGTGTGTGTATGAGTGTGTGTGAGTGTTTGTGTGTGAGTGTGTATGAGTGTGTGTGTGTGAGTGTGTGTGTATGAGTGTGTGTGTGTGTATATGTATGAGTGTGTATGTGTGTGTATGTGTGTGTGTGTATGTGTGTGTGTGTGTATGAGTGTGTGTGAGTGTTTGTGTGTGTGTGTGTATGAGTGTGTGTGTGAGTGTATGTGTGTATGAGTGTGTGTGTGAGTGTGTGTGTATGTGTGTGTGTATGAGTGTGTGTGTGTATATGTATGAGTGTGTATGTGTATGTGTGAGTGTGTATGAGTGTGTGTGTGTGAGTGTGTGTGTGAGTGTATGTGTGTGTGTATCTGTGTGATTGTGTGTGTGAGTGTGTGTGTGTGTGTATCTGTGTGATTGTGTGTGTGTGTGTGTGAGTGTGTGTGTATCTGTGTGATTGTGTGTGTGTGTATGAGTGTGTGTGAGTGTATGTGTGTGTGTATCTGTGTGATTGTGTGTGTGAGTGTGTGTGTGTGTGTATCTGTGTGATTGTGTGTGTGTGTGTCAGAGTTAAGAGAATTAAGCTCCAGGGTGTTTTTCAGTCTAAGTTGAAGTTAGTTTTTATCTGAAGGTAAGTGTTAGAATAAAAACTCGACGTCGCTTCTTAAACGTAACTTTAGAAAAAACCTGGTATTCTTTTTTCCTGAAGTTTTTCTCGGGGCATTTCTTGATTTGAATTTGGATCCAGCGTCTGCAGAAACGAAGACTTCAAAACTGGAAAATACAGAAGCTCCGCCAAACATTAGGAAATATTACCTGAATATTGAACAGACATTGTTTGTTGACGGTAATAAAGAAAAGCAATTTGGAAAGTTATGGAACTGAATTCATGAAGCCCTTAGAGAAAAAGAAAACATCAATCAGACTCGTGAGGTCGTCTCTGTTTGTGGACGTGTTTGGGTTCTGAGGGTACACACAAATGGTTCTGGGTAGTCTGGGTTTGGAGACGGACCCGTCTGTCCTAGAGGGACGGGTATAAATTCTGTTAGGGGAGGGGAAATTGTATTGGGGGGGGGTCCAAAGAAAAAAGTTTATATGGGAGTCGCAATATGATTTAAAAATCAATTCATTAAAATATGAAGGAAAAGTTGAAGAGTAAGTCAACAGGGTTCATAAACTATAATTATTTAATCTTCTTAAAATAGGAATGTATTTATTTCTCTATCTTATTCTTTTACAAACCCTTTAAAGAGAAACACTGACTTTTGAGGCTGTCCACTTACTGAAAATAAAATCCAGCGTCTGCCGGAGGAAGAAGCCGTGACCACACATTGATTGGCAGCTCATCCTCAATGACGGTAAAATGTTTGGAGGCGTTCTGCAGGGTCGTGTTTCAGGTCCGCTTCGTTTTTGTCTTCAGGTGGAACGAATCCTTCGTCTTCATCGGCATCTGATACCTCCTAGTTTCCTGTCGCTCTTATTTCTGCCACCGGTGAAAATATAATATCAGCTGTGTTCTGTGGCTCTAAAGGGAGTTTAAACTCCCTGGTACCTCCAGAATCTCCTGGTCCAGAGACCGACCTCAGCTCAGATTCACGACGGACCGTTTTTGTTCACAATTATTATAAAAAAATAAAAGTTATTGAATTTGAATGAATGTTTCAAACCGTATCGGATTCCAGGGCTGTGAATCATATTGAATATTATTGAATTGCATTATGGGTCATGAACTGTGAACTCTTACTGTTTTTATGTTCAACAGATTCCATGGATTTTTACTTTTTTATTTGCTTCTACTTTGATCTTAAATGATGTCCAAAAATAATCTACTTTCTTCATTTCATAGCTTCATTTCATTGTTTATGTTTATGTTAGAGCTTTCATCCAATCAGAGTTCATCCATCATCTGTTGCCATGTCAGAGAAATCTGCCTCGAGGACTTCAGAATCAACAATGTGGGTATCTAGCAGGAGAGCGAGGAGAACCGGTGTCCAACACATTGGCATGTTCGACAGTGTTGGTGTTTTGTTATTTTATGAAGTTAATACTGATATTATTATTATTATTATTATTGATAGTTTGTTGCGGCTGCAGTGAAAGGAAACTTGTGCGAATGACGTGTCGACGCAGAGGAGAAGAGGTGGATCGATTCAGGTGGGACCCCCCTGAAGATCCATAGGTGTAAAACGGAGGACCCTCCACCGGGTTGACCTAAAATGTTTCCTTCATTGAATAATTCACAAAGCCAGCAGGTGGTCGGTGTGTTTATGTCTCTGTTTGTCACATAGTTTGTTGCTTTGTTGGAGCGACTAATTTGACCATCTGGACTATTAACGCCATAACAGAGGGAGCGGTTACGGTATCTGTCTCTGTCGCACACACACACACACACACACATGTACACGTATACACACACATATACACATACATACACACACACACACACACACACACACACGTACACGTATACACACACACACACACACTCACACATACATACACACACACATTTACACACACACTCTCACACAGACAAGTTCAACTTATCTCCTGTATATGCATAAAAACACAAACACAATAACACACATAGACACACACACACACACACACATACAGACAAACACATGCTTCAGTGAGGCCAATGGAGCGCAGTTAATTAACATCTGAACCAATCAGAGATAAACTAATCAACAGAAACATTCACTGGTGTCCAATCAGACCTCAGCTACGAGTCTGCAACCTGTCAGACCACCTGATGGGTCTGACACACACACACACACACTCACACACACACGTATATACACACTCACTCACACACACACACACACACACAAATATACACACACACACACACACACAATAACACACACATATACACTGACACACTGACACACACACACACACAAATACATACACACACACACACACAAATACACACACACACACACACACACACACACACACACACACACACACACACACACACACTCCTCCAGGTGTTGGTTTACAGTCATTTTTGCAGTGCTTTATAAAACATGACATAACGCCTCTCTTAAAGTTGTTGGTTCTAAAATGACAGAGTTGTTTTTTTCCGGAGAATTCTCTCTACCTTTATCCCAATCTTGATTTTTCTGAAGGTCGTGTCTGATTGGAGAAAAAGTATGGCGGTCCTGGACGAGTAAGTTAAACCACTGAGAAACATTTTCACTACTTTAATACTTTATACATTTAAATAATTGACCGTACTTATAGGTAATACGTACTTATCCTTATATATATCCATATACTTCATAATGTTCTCCATTAAAGTATTCACGACTTATTTAAGGTCCAACATGGGAAAGAACTTGACGGTGAATTCTGTTCCACTCGTCCCACTCCGAGTCCAAGTCTCCTGTGATTGACAGGAGTCTTCCTCTCAGGAGAATAAGATTGATTCACTAACTGTTGTTTGATCCCTCTTCTCTCAACGCCAGCGTCTTAAAAAACTAATAATAACAATCATTTAATAACAATAAAAACTTTTGTGTGGGTAAAACCATTATTCCCCCATCATCATCATCGTCATCATCATCACTTTAGGTTTTAAAGTGTAAAAAAGTCACATTTTCTTCAAGTGAAAGAAATGTGTGGTATTTTCAAAATAAGAGCGTTGAATTAACGGCGTTCAGGTTCTGGTGGGGACAGATTAGAATCATAAATAGACTTTAGTGTTTTAAACTTCATAAAGTACAAAAAAGTGTTTTTCCCAGGAAGTAAGAATAAAAATATTTCTATCAAACGTGTCGAATTAGAAAAGTAATTATTGTCTTTACGAGGTTCTAGACCACGCCCCCACATGAACCTTTAGAGTAAGACCAAATAAGACTCAAATAAACGGAAAATATCTTCTTTTTCTTCATCGACATCGTCTTCATTCTTTTAAGGACTTCCAGCCTGGAAAAAAGTGCCGATGGAAGTTTTTTGTCGTAACGTGTCGCTAAATCAAAGCCGGTTTAATGTTTGATTAGGATAGGACAACATGTCATGTGATGAAGATCATACTTCAAAACAGACAACTGGAGCGACACGTTAGCGTTAATATTGGTCTTATCCACTCCTCCAATCACTTCCTGCGACGACGTCTAAAGGTCTACCGTCCGGAGGCTTCGGCCCGGGATCAGGGAAGAAGAGAGGAAATAAGAGGAGGAAGGGCGGCCGAGCAACATTCCAACGGCCGATTCGTCCCCTGATCCGGCGGGAAGCCGACCAAAACCAACCCGACCCGGCTCGCGGGAACGCGGCGTGATTAAATGCATCAAAGGCAGACATGAAGAAGCATGCGTGAGCAGACAGCAAGACCAAACACCAACACCAAACATCAAAGCACAGACACAGCGGGCGGCGGGATGCGGTTAGACATGCTCTTTTATGGCTGCGGCGTTCTCCACGCCTCCGTGCATCAAAACACTCGTTCCTCCAAGACTCTGCTAACATCCATCGCCACCTTGAGAAGGTGACGCACAGACGCTCCATCTCAAACTGAAAAGCAAAGAAAGGAAGAGCCGGCGGCGGCGAGGCGGCCATCACAGGTGAGAGCATTAGCCACAGTGACATCAAGAAGTGAACTCACGGATTGAAAACTTGCTGCCGGAGTCTTTGCCAGGGAATAATTTAACGCCCCGCGATTTAAAATCTACCGATCGCTTCACTGCAGAGAGGAGAAGAAAAGAGGGGAGAGAGAGAGAGAGAGAGAGAGAGGGAGGGAAAATCAGAAAAACAGTTTGAACAAAATGAGCTGCAGCAAATGAACTTTGGAGAAAAGAAAGAAAAGGCGCCTCGATTCTTCTTCCTCACAGCGCTGAGGGAGAGGAGCGAGGAAGAAAATAAAAGTCAGGCAGGCAAAGTAAATCTGTGAATGGAGGCCACAGATGGAGAGAGAGAGAGAGAGAGAGAGAGAGAGAGAGAGAGAGAGAGAGAGAGAGAGAGAGAGGATTTCAACAGCAGCATCTTTCTATGTCGCTCAGACGGGAACGTCTGACGCGGCGGCGTTTCGCTGGAGGCCCGGTTTTACTCTGGAAGAAAAGGCTGGCGGAGAAAAGTGCAGCTTTAATCAAATCACAATGATGCAGCGCCGCAGTCAGAACATTCACACGATGGCATGTTGGAAGGAAACTCCTTTAATCAGAGGGGATCTCTGACAGGAAGAGGAAAGTCATCCGTGTGCCATCAGGATATAACGGAATGTCGGGGGTTAATCTTCATCTCATGACCTCCTGAGTTTTTCTCTGTTCCTGCCAGAACCTTTCAAAATAAATGTACGGAAGACGATGAGGGTCTCCTACAGATCTAATCCGTAAGATCACTTCTTTTATGGAATTCTGATTTAATCTAAGGATTCTGACGTTATTCTCCGAATCCTGACTTTAAACTTAGAAGTCTCCCATGAAACTTGGACTTAAAGTCATAATTTTAGGTTAAAAGTCCGAATTCTGAGTTTAAAGTCCGAATTCTGAGTTTAAAGTCAGAAATCTGAGAATAAAGTCCGAATTCTAAGAATAAAGTAAGAATTTGTGGATTAAAGTTGAGAACTCTGACGTTATTCTCTGAATCCTGACTTTAAACTTAGAAGTCTCCCATGAAACTTGGACTTCCAAAAACAGCGTCATGTAGAATGATCTCAGAATTCTTAGTGAGTTTAAAGTCAGGATTCTGAGATTAAAGTCAGAATCCCCCCCTGACCCAGAAAAAAGAATTCCATAATCACTTGTGGCCTTAATACTCTTCCGTATGAACGGAGTGTAAAATGAAAAGGTTTAGTTAAGTAGTTTGTGTCTTAAGAGGCGAATCGCTTCAACCGTCGTGAGAAACGTTGTTTTTATTCCGACCTGGCGGATCCACTAATGCAGGACGAGTTAATGCGCCACAATTACCCTATTATTGTACGATGTTAGTGCGAACATACATCTGCTCCGCTGCAGTTACATCACGTTTGATCCAATCACGCGCCTCTCGCAGTCCAACGCCCACAGAATAGCTAATTGTTTAAGAGCTAATGATTAATGGATTCCAGCGAGGAGGAAGGCTGGCTCCGCCCACTCATCAGAGTCTTAATCACCACCGGGAATAATTAATGCAGATTTAACGTCAAAATACATTATTAGCATCTTCATTATTACAATCGACTGGTCCCACAACGGCTCCATCCCCAAAAAAGACCCCAAGTCCCCTGGGTTGTACCAGAAGTCGCTCTGATGACTGAAACACAGTGTTTTTCATAGACATGCTCCCCCTGCTGACCAAAATGTGAACTTTAAGAGTAAAATATGGCTTATACTATACAGATCTGCTCCATGTGATTCAAACGTTCTGAGGTTGGACTAAACGGGACCAACAGTCGGGAAATTATAGCCCGGGAGGTTCTAATGGATAAATCTCCCGTTAAATAATAAATGATGATGACATCATAACACACAAAAGGCTCCTCGTACAACCAGAAGGGTTCTAGGTCCGAGTGCAGTTCAGCTGGTTGGTTCTGGTCCGACAAGGTTCTGTAGCTTCAAAGCTCCGCTGAACTTTAAAGTTTTTTAACTAGATGCAGTTTTCCCAAACGGATCAGCGCTTCTTTACGCATTAATTAATTGATCAAGAGGAAAATAAATTATGAGACATGATTGTTTTATTCTATTTCCGCGCGTCTCTGATTAAACGGCGTCGGATCATCGAACAAAATGTAGAATAAACACGACTGGACACTTTCGATGATTAAGACTTTAAAAAGCTCATCCATTACTTTTAACACCAGCGGGAAAAGTATTCAACCCCCAGAAACCCTAACATGGCTGTGGAACCTTTAGCAACCAAACACCTCCAGAACCAGGAGTCCAGTCTCTGACATCACAGCTGGGGAGTTTTTTGGCCCAGTCCTCTTTGCAGAGCTGCTTAAGTGGAGCCAGAACAGAACCCCAGAACCTTCTGTGGATCATCCTCTGCTTGAGCTTCAACTCCTGAAATGATGACCCGACATTCCCCTTCAGAATTCTGGTGGATTTTTGTCGCTGATGCATTTCAACGGTTTCCTCATCCCTTCTAGAACTTCTGTTGATTTTGGCATAATGTGCTGCAGGTGAGACCCAGGAATCAACTTCCTGCCTGTGAAGATGTTTTATCTTCAGTGACGATGTGGTTGAAAAGAGTTAGAGGTGATCGGTTCTGGGTGGGTCCAGTCCAGCTGGAACCGGTTGTTAATGAAGCGATGCAGTTTTTAAGATTTTCTCAAACAGACCCGATCACTCGTTCAAACATCTGGACCGAGTACGTTCAGATGTTTCTCAAACTACTGGACAGAATATATTTTCCCACGTCCGAGCGAGAAACCCGACGGATGAGGATTCAGAACATTTAGTGTTTGCGGTAGCATGTATATGGCAATTCCCACTAAATGTTAGCATTAAGCTAACGGACCAAACGCTAATTATCTCTCGTCTGAAGAACCGTTTATCCGCCAAAGTCAACGCTAACATTCAGGTTAGCTAACGTTCAGGTTAGCGTTGACTAGCGTATAGTGTTGACTAGCGTGATAGGGGAGGAGCCTGTGTTCAGGAGTCCCTGCAGGTGTGCGCCGGTAGTTTCCAAAATAAAGTGGATCTTAAAAGAGACGATAAATATCCATATTTTCACGTTTCCATCAATTTGATTGGATTTAGAAACAGAAATAAAAAAGTAAAATGTACATTTGGTCAATAATGACAGAACATTAATGGACCTTCTGTGGGGTTCTACTGACGAATCCTGAATCCTTATTATAATGTGAATAAAACCAGCTTCTGTGGCGTAAATAATATTAACGCAGTGCTTCAAAGCAGAAGTCGGATTCTAAGAGTATTACACTTTAATAAGTCGGGCGGTTTTCACGGCGTTCCAAAGTATTCATAAAACATGAGGCGACATTTAAAACCGGCTATAAATTCCTGAAGGGCTAAAAAATAAAGGCAGAATGCCGTGAGAGCAGAAGCTGGAATGACAGCTTTTGTAATCTGATAAGTCATATACTTCATATATTACCACTCAGGCGTGTATAAAAAAACTCTCCTCGCCACGAAGACGGCGCTGTTAATGATGTATTCATAAATAATGAGGGCGTTCGCGGCCGGCTGAGATATAATGTTTAATAGATTCCGCCGCTTACAGCCAGTTAATCGCAGTTATAATATATTTATTCATGAATGCAGTGTCCTCGCAGCATAATTAACTACACTGTAAAAAAAAGAAGTGTTTGTTTGCTGCTAACGCACATTAAAATGAAGTATTACAGTGTATAAAATGTGAGATATGAATACTTCATTTAATTATGTCACCAGTGGAAGTCGTCTTTTAAATCACCAACAATTCCATTTTTTTTTTTTTTTTACAGTGAAACACTGCTGGAATAAAAATAACGTCACAATTAAATATCTACTGTTTTGGTTTTTAGGTGTTTTGAAAAATACAAAAAACTCGATATAATAGGAGTTATGTTCTGTGAAAAGAACTTAACACAACTACACTGTAAAAAGAGAATTGTTTCAACTTCAACTGGTCACACTCAATTAAACTAAGTATTTTTAACTTAAATTGATGTTACACTCAAAACTACTAATTTAATTTAGGATGAAAGTTTAAGCATTTTTTTTAAGATCCTCAGAACATTTTTTTTTTACAGTGCATGATTAGACCTTAAAAGAATAGAAGAGGGAAATTCCAGCTTAGGAAATTCATCACATTTTTATCTTCACAAGTTTTCACCCAAAACACTCAAAATGCAAAATAGTAAATAACACATAGAATAAAACCACTTCCACTGGTGACTCCCCGACCATCTCAGGGCTCCACAGACGACTGACACGTTTAAAAAAGGACTTAAAACGGTCCTTTTTAGCAGAACCTATAACTTTAATTAACGTTGCTGCTTTTTGGTCATGTTTTTATAAAGTTTTTATTTTATTTTTGTATTGATGCTCTTATCTGCTTTTACTTTGTAGCACTTTGAGATTTGATCCAAATGTAAAGTGCTTTATAAATGAAATGTATTATTATTATTATTATTACCTGTGAACACATTCTCTCTTTAGAACCTTCTCGGTACCAACAGAGCAGAATCTCACGGCGTGTCTCTGTGGGCATTAATCCCAACAGCTGAGCTCCTCGCCGCTCCGTCTGGCGGCGTTAATGGCCTTTATGATGCGGCACAGGCAGGAGAAGGAGTCAACAATCAGGTGGGATCTGCTGTAAAATAATGTAAAAGGTGATAAAGGAGAAGCCGGTGGATTTATGAAGCGCCTGAGGCCGACAGTCTCTCTCTGCTCGCTTTGACTAATGGTCTTTAAGCCGCGGCTGACGGGAAAAGGAGCGGGGGATTGATTCACGCTCAAACTATTGGGTAGATTCCACGCGTGGTTAACACCTTCTTCTTCCTGCGCTGTAATTATGCAGCGCGGGAACAAGCGTGTGATCGCGAGCAGAGTTGAAATATAACGAGAGTCGTATCAAAGGTACCACGCACTCAACAATATCCAATATGTCAGCCGCCCTGGGGCGTCCGGCGTCTCTCTGGCGCTGAATAATGTTTCTCCGGCGCCGGATGACGGCTCCTTCTCCTGCACTGACTGACTGATTCTGCCGCCGCGGCCCGGCTGACTGACAACGCCGTCAGTTCTTCATTAAGAGCCAATCACCGGCCCGCAGACACAGAAACTCATGAATACGTAATGAGGAGATATGACGGAGGGCTGTGATTGGTGGATTCCGCCGCGGGGCTGTAAACAGACGCTTCCAACCTGACGCCTGAGTAGACGCCAGATAAAGAGGTGAGCAGGAAAAAAATGCTGCCAGACGAACACAGAGAGCATCAACCCTCATGTAAACAAACAAACAAACAAACAAACAGACAACTTACAAACAAACAAACAGACACCCGTATTGATGACAGACATGTATAACGTATGTGTGTTTATATGTATATGTATATATAAATATATATGTATATTTAAGTATATATGTGTGTATATATAAGTATATGTGTATGTATATATAAGTATATATGTGTATATATAAGTATATGTGTATGTATATATAGGAATATATCCTTATATATGTGTGTATATATAAGTATATGCGTGTGTATATATGTGTATATGTGTATATATGTGTATATATGTGTGTATATATAAGTATATATGTATAGATAAGTACATATGTGTATATATGTATGTATATATAAGTATATATGTGTGTATATATAAGTATATGAGTGTGTATATATGTGTATATATATGTATATATGTATATATATGTGTGTATATATAAGTATATATGTGTGTATATATAAGTATATGAGTGTGTATATATGTGTATATATATGTATATATGTGTATATATGTGTGTATATATAAGTATATATGTATATATAAGTACATATGTGTATATATGTGTGTATATATAAGTATATATGTGTGTATATATAAGTATATGAGTGTGTATATATGTGTATATGTGTATATATGTGTATATATGTGTGTATATATAAGTATATATGTATAGATAAGTACATATGTGTATATATGTATGTATATATAAGTATATATGTGTGTATATATAAGTATATGAGTGTGTATATATGTGTATATATATGTATATATGTGTATATATGTGTGTATATATAAGTATATATGTGTGTATATATAAGTATATGAGTGTGTATATATGTGTATATATATGTATATATGTGTATATATGTGTGTATATATAAGTATATATGTATATATAAGTACATATGTGTATATATGTGTGTATATATAAGTATATATGTGTGTATATATAAGTATATGAGTGTGTATATATATGTATATATATGTATATATGTGTATATATGTGTGTATATATAAGTATATATGTGTGTATATATAAGTATATGAGTGTGTATATATATGTATATATATGTATATATGTGTATATATGTGTGTATATATAAGTATATGCGTGTGTATATATGTGTATATATGTATATATGTGTATATATGTGTGTATATATAAGTATATGAGTGTGTATATATGTGTATATATATGTATATATGTGTATATATGTGTGTATATATAAGTATATATGTATATATAAGTACATATGTGTATATATGTGTGTATATATAAGTATATGTGTGTGTATATATAAGTATATGCGTGTGTATATATGTGTGCATGCATATATATGTATGTATAATAATTACAGGTAATGTTTATATATAATGTTTATCTAAGAATCTGAGAAAAGAAAAAATCATAAAGCAATTTTGACATTTTTGACAATTGTATGTTGTAATGTAAGAATAATCAAAGATCAAAGACCTTGTTTGACTGTAAAGTGACACATTATTCATGTTTAGATACAAATGTTGTTATTCTTGAAAACTAACATTAACGACCTGATTATCTTTAAATCCTGAACGTAACCGTCTACAATTATGTTTCATGACGTTGTATTTACACGCTTCTGATTAAACTCTGGATGTTTTAAATCCTACAGAACAAAAAGTTCATAATTAATCTTTTCTGAAAGATAAATATATTTTTTTACATTTACTCATTTGTCTTTTGTTAGAACTCAGCGTCTTTTTTTAACGTTAACTTATATATATGTTTAGGGAAATAGTTTATTTGCACAAACTTGATAATGGTAGCGCCGTCAATGCTAACTACGTTAGCATGTATATTCCAGTTCCAACTATATGTTAGCATTAAGCTAACGGACCAAGCGCTAGTTATCTTTCCACATTGTTGTGAGGCAGGAAACATTCAGACTGAACCTGGAAGTTTTTATCTCTCGTCTGAAGAACCTGTTTTTCTGCCAAACTCACGCTACCATCAGAACCTGACTCTGGTCATGTGACTCCTCGCTTATGAAAATCCTAGAATGTGGAACTTGATGTAAACAAATATCCCAAACGGTTGTTTTCTGCAGGATTTAATCAGAGAGTCTTAAAGAGAAATAAAAATGATCTACGGATGTCACAATAGAAAATGTTACGATAAACAATTAAACTTCTTCAGTCTATTTTAACCCGTCTTATAGAAACTGGTACCACTACCTATCTGGACTTAGAGGTTTGAGATCCCGGCGCTCCGGTTCCATGTTTGACTTTGGGAATAAACGATCCGTGATGTTTGCCTGGTGCTCCTTCAAACGTGAGGCTTCATGAGAAATGAACATTTATCACCCAAAATAGCCTTTAGCAGCTCAGAGGCGCCCAAGGCTAATTTAATCCTCCACCCAACGCCAAGGAAAGGGCAGCCAGATGACATCATCAACACCAATCAAGCGTGAAGACGCGGAAAATAACTTGGAAATAGTGAGAAAAAGGTGAGATTTCTGTTACTTCAGAGCAGGAGTGGAGTCAATTATCAGCATTATGAGTAATACTTCCACTCACTACCTCATTCAGTCAGACGGTTATGTCATTATTGTGACGGGCCTCCGTCTGACTGACAACTGTAAGAAGTCAGTAAGTCTTGGATGTTACTACGTCTCGTCTTCATCAGTAGATCCGTGATAATTCTTGGATTCTGCTCAGGCCGACTTCTAGCTCAATGGTTTGTATCTATTTTCAACAAACCAGAAGTTCTGGTGTTAGTCTTTCAGCCACGTAGCCCCGCCTTCACTGCCTGACTATTTCACTAGGGACAACGCCTCGTCAGTAAAAGTTTGTATGATATCTGGATCGGCGCCGGGAGGAAAAGTTTGCTGAAAGTGTCAATTGCCAGAAACCAGAAAAACACAAAGTAATTTATCGTAACGCAAGTAAGGACAAAATAAGGATGTCTTCAACCCCGAAAAACGTTCAGCACAACAAACTTAATCACATAATTAAATCAAGTTAACAGACAACGATGGCAGGGCAACTAACGTTAGCAGAGCAGCTAAAGCTAGCGCTCAACATAGCAAAGTCAACATAGAACTTATAACAGACTGAACGAGTTTTATTTTCGTATTTAAAGGGTGGCGGGTATATTAACCGGTCAGAATACATACACAATGCCGACCAGCCTTTTTACTTCCACTGTAATCTTTCAAAATAAGAGCGCTTAAAACACAATATTCATTATGATTTTTATCTTTATAGATACAAATATCAGCCTTGGGTTCTGTTGGGCCCTGTTGGAGGTGTGTGTCTCTGAGGACTTCTTCTACTTTACTCATGTGACTGTTGTTCTGTTTGAGGATCCAGATCCGTATTTTGTTGACCTGCTGTTTAAAGTTTCGTTCAGACTGAGAAGAAGTGTGTTTATGTCTGTATCAGAGAAGTGTATGACGACAGACCCGCCGTAGTCGTCTCTTATCTCTACTAGTGTCTCTTTATGACCACAACACGTTGTTGTGTAGTCAGCTGATCCCTTTAACGAGACCCGCACTAAAACGTAACGAGATCTGCTCCCGGGGATTAAAATCACTAATTAACCAACCGCTAATCAACCAATTGGCCCGATGCAGGAAAAAGCAGGACTTGGCTGATGAAGGAGGTGATGTTTTTTTTTGTCCTTGTCGTGTGGAGGCTTGTGATTTGTCTCGTTAGAAGCTGCCATTAACGGACCCCCTCGGCCCACCTTCCTGCTGCAGCCTCACATCTGAGAGCTTACTCTGAATAAGAGGAAATGCTGCGTCAGCAGAGGAGCAGACACGTCCTCCATCTATGACGTAAGTTGTTTTCAGGTTATTCTCCAGTTAGAAACATCACATCCTGACTCAGCCGCGATGCCAGGCTCCGCTCCCCCCCCCCCCCTTAAGTTTTTCTGCCCCTTCACCTCAACTTTCTGTACCGTTAATGTTAATTAATAAGAGCCACACATTATTTCTAAGTGATCAGGCTGAGATCCGTACAGTAAATGGAACCGCTGGCATCCGGTCCACGGACTGGACCGCCGCCGGGATGGCTGAATGCCAGAGCGAAGGGCTGGACGCGCTCCTCTGCCGGCTGACACCGTTAACCGAGCTACTCAGAGTAAGTGCAGCGGCAGTAAAAGTGGGATCGACCGGTGGATTGACTCCGTTTCTCATGTGCGCCGAATGAGTTTAGGAACCGAGCGATTTATTGCAGTCACATTGTTTCACGTCGGAACCTCTTCCAACTGTCAGGCCTCCAAACAGCAGCGGTTCGTCTTTCCAGCCAGGGGGCGGAGTCCTGAGTGACTGATCTAAAAGGTTAATTCGTTGTACAACGGTGTCCCGGTACAATATTCCTTGATTCTTCCACCCCGACCCTGAGAAGTCAAGGATGTTGTGGAGTCATCGCCGCCGCCGCCGCCGCCGCCGCCGCCGCAGATCCTTTGTGTTAATGCGATAACTCAAAAACTGTTTAAAAGATAAAACCCACATAGACCTTAGTGCGAGGAAGAAGTGGATTGATTCTGGGAAAGGTCGCTGCATATTCCCACAATTAGGGGGAGCTAGTTTTAGCTTTTCACTTAAATTGTTCACATTTTCATCACTAGGGGGAGATTTTTTCATCAAAAAGACTCAGAAATACTGTCATTTTAAACCCTCACTTAATGTGAGGGAGAACTGGATTGGTTTTGGAAAGGACAAATTGTATATTTATTCTGACTGGGGTTTTTTTTATTTATTTTTTACCATCAAATGTTTATGGGCCATTATTTCTTAATAATTTAACCAAATTAGATCAGATTGGGTGCAGATGGACCGACTGGAGGAGATCCATCTGTTCATCGTATTTACCCATATTTTCATCCAATGGTTGCTATCGTACTCCAGGGAGCTTGTTTTATGATCAATGCTGGGGATATAACTTCACATATATCTGACAGGGGGTTTGCTCGTACAACGTGGGGGATGGGGGTTTTTCGGGGACGTACCCTGACCGTGGGGGACGAGGGCGTGGGTCTAGTTTACATTAGAGATCTAGCTCAGTTACTTCCCCGTGACTCTGCTGTAATAGTTTGAATGTTTGTCATCCCGTCTGAAAGACATTTGAACTATTTAACCTCTCTTGTCTCGCCACAGTCGTCGCCGTCTGAGTCACGTTCCATCCATTCACCTCATAACCACTGGTGCCAGAGCCCCTCTAGCCCCTCTAGCCCCTCTAGCCCCTCTAGAAGATGTCAGAAGGAGATTTTAACTGCATCTCATTTAAATAGAACTGATGGGGCCAATTTACAAAGATACAACAACGTTTTCTATTTAAAGCTGAAATGACTGAGTTGGCGGTACGGCCTGTGGATTGACAAGGACACAAAACTGAGCGCTCATGAACTAGACTTTGAAATATGGAACCGATCTTTCCCAAAATCGATCCAGTTCTTCCTCAATGTCAGGTCTATGTGGGTATAAAGTTTGAAAATGATCCACGAAACATTCTTTCAGTTATCGCATTAACACGAACAACCTGCAGCGGACGCGGAGGCAGCGTTGATGATTCCATGACATCCCTGACTTTTTATGGATATAATAATGACTGAAGACTTTATAGAAATTATATTTACGTAGCTTTTGCAATAGGTTTTGAGATTATTCTGAATAGCTGTAATTAAACTATAGGCTGATTTCCACTTCCTGTCTGAGGCCTACCTACGACAGGTACGAGGGAGATTAACCGAACATGGAGGCGTCAGGTTTACGTTAGCTCAGATGTCATAATCCTATATGCTATCCTATCTTATATGCTATCCTATGTTATATGCTATCATATCTTATATGCTATCATATCTTATATGCTATCATATCTTATATGCTATCATATCTTATATGCTATCATATCTTATATGCTATCATATCTTATATGCTATCATATCTTATATGCTATCATATCTTATATGCTATCATATCTTATATGCTATCATATCTTATATGCTATCATATCTTATATGCTATCATATCTTATATGCTATCATATCTTATATGCTATCATATCTTATATGCTACCAGACGACTGATGTGTGACTATTACAAGACTTTAAAGGGAATACAAACAATCAAAAACAAGTAGTGTAATCTCTCTGACATAGAATATGAACGTAAAATGGAACATGCTAGCATTTATAGGAAGGACTTTCATCTATAACAGGATTAGGTGTAGAACATTATCTGCTAGAGATATTTGAATTAAAATAGGCGACCCTTAAGCCTCTAGAGTGTGAGATCATGTGAACATGTCTTTATAAACCATTTCAAATGTTGTCAAAAGGCCAAATCCTTGTCTCTAAGACCCGACAATTATTTATTAACTTCAACACGCTATATGAACTAACTGACGCACAAGAGATGACAGGTTAGGGTTAAGGATATGGAGAATGTGGATCTATAAACCTTGAGGAAATGACACGTTATAACGTTACAGCGCTAAGGAGCCGTCAAGAGCATCAATCAGGAACTTTAATGGTTAACCGTAAACTGGAGATAATAATATTATAATAATATTCCAACAGGCTTCAAATCACTCTCCTTTTCTCTTTCTCTTTCTCTCTCCTCTATGTCTCTAAAGTCGCCAACATCAGCCACATTAAAACTCTAAATGTTAATACATGAATATTCAGCCAAAACCTGAAGCCAAACGATTCCTTTGTCTCCAACTCAGTGTTTAACAGCAGAAGCAGAAGGAGAATGTTTCCATGAGCCAAGTGGTTGACCTATCACACACACACACACACACACACACACACACACACACACACACACACACACACACACACACACAGTCCAGATAGCTGGCAGCACCTCGAGTCAAGCGTCTCCCTCGGAGGTCTCATAGCAGAGTTAAATAAACTCCACTCACCGCCAAAGCATATTTGTTGGTTTAGCCTCTCAGAGACACATTAGCGATTGTTTTCAGGCGGCGTTTTCCACTAAACTAAAGAACCTCGGGGCGCCGGCGTTATAATTTATTCTCTCAGTGACAAGTAGACCTCAGCTGACGAGGAAGGACGGACGGTCTGCGGTCGACAAATGAGTCGAGGAAGTGTGGAAGAGTTTATATCAAAACAAATATTGAGTTAATGAAAATCCAAAGAGTGATCATCTAATAAAAAACTGGTTTATATTGTTTTATTTACTCATCGATTATACGTGGAATGACTCATCAGTGGAAAAGCTCTCATTGTATTATTGTTACATCATCATTAGACATTTTCTACTGTTCTTTCAGAATGTTGGGATGTTGTGTGATGACGGAGAGAAGCTAGCAGCAGTTAGCGGTTAATTCAGAGAAGAAGAAACTGAGGTTTTCAATTAAGGGAGACGGCAAAAGTTCAGGAACCTCCTCAACCACCAAACATCCAACAATGTTCAACACGCCAACGTTTAGTATCTGTATTCGTAGAACCACAGTTCCTCCGTGAACTCTCAGTTACTTCTTCACTTTAATAATCACACCAGCATCCTGAACCTAAAAACAATATCGGGTCAGTTTGGGGATAAGAAGCACGATCTTAGGATCTAAAGGATTAAAGTTCATCACCAGAACGTCGCTCGGTCTGTTTTTTTGTTCAGTGTGAAGAAATAAAAGTGTGTATCCGGCTGGAAAAGTTCCCTTTGCACAAATTCAGTGGCAAGTCCGACACTTTTGCACACTTCATCATCTCCTTCGATGGTCGGTTTTGTTAACCTTTAAATGAATATAATACTTAACATCTCAGCTGATTAGTGACGGATGATTAACTGTGAGTCTGAGCTGTGCTTGGTTTAATAAACTCACACCACATTCAGAGGAAGAGGCCTGTATTCACTGCTACACCATCACCAGATGATGAAGACGAAGCTCTCTCTACGCTCATGTCTTTCACTGCTCCTGAATGAAAGTCCTAGCTGGTAGTTTATAGTCACGGGTTGAGCGATGATGTTTAATCTCAAGTTGAGTTTTTATGTTCTTGAACTCAATAAATAATGTCAGCAATCAGCATTAGCGTGTTTTTTTTCCTCCTGCAGATGTGAAGAAGCCAGAAAAACAAGCACGATTTATGGCTAAATGTGTGAAGATGAGGTTTCTTCCTCGCCGTGACCCTTCCAGCCCACCCAATTTGACCTTCTGCTAATGTGTGAGACCCAACGAGGTAAGGGAGGTGACTGACAGCTGACAGGAAGTAGCCAATGAATCACAGGCTCGTTAAGAACTCCACTAATTAATCAACTGAGCTATCATGCTGACATCCTCATGAACATGTCAATTAAAACTAATTAAGATCAACAGAGATCAATCTAAGCAATTTAAATATATATATATATATATATATATAGTTATTCAGCTAAAACAAAGAATGCGCGGTGACTATGATGATGTCATATCCCCCACACATGTGGTCACATGACCCTGTCCTGTGCCGAGATCCTCCTGCGCTGCATATTTTAAACAGAATTAAAAACATTAGATTGTGTTTGAAAGAGAAATAAGATGTATTGAAGTAGGAGGAAGGGAGAAAGATGAAAATTGATTATCATGTGAACTTTTCTGAACTGGATTCCAGGCATTCAAAGATACTTCCTTGTTTTCTTTAATCTGTGATCTTGATTATGTGTATTTGTTAAGTAGACTGTTCCGTATAGAGACTGACAGAGACTCCGAATGGCGCCGGTCCTCTAGGTTTGACATTTAATATTAGCAGCCATCTGGGGTCCTTCAACATAATAAGTTGGTCATACCCACAGATTGGTAAATTATGCAGAGTTAATCTAAATAACTGCTGAAATGATTGCAGTTTCATTTGCTAATTGGCTGAGCTGATCGCAGTCCTTCAAGTGGTACATCCTTAATATCACTCATTCCCATTAGCACCAATGTCCTTTAAAGACATCCGGGGCTGAGAATATCATGTGTGCAGTTAAAGGGCAGACATGAATGTAATATACGACAAAGGGTTTGTGAAACACAGTAATGTAGCTGTAATATAGAATATAGGTGTATAAAATAGGATAGAATTGGTACCTGAGTTTGTCTAAAGTCATAAAAATGTGTCCTCACAACATTAGTTAAGCAGCTTGTTCAAACAAACAAAATATAGGAGGAAGGATTTCAGGACAGAAGTTGAAAAACTCTCCATGAGGGTCGGAGAAATGGTCTTTAGGATGAGTCCGCAGCATGTGTTCTGTGTTGCCTGGTATTTTGGCAGATTGCTATGAACTAGAATGCTGTGAAGTGAGAAGGAGGCGCAGTAGGGAGTGTGTCGGCAATAATGG
>JBBDHG010000113.1:1950000-1955000 GCA_037951165.1 Lophius americanus
TCCCACCTTCTAGGTCACATTCACATCTCCTGAATATGGATTCCATTCAAATACGTGCTGAATTATTCTATTAAATGGGAAAGGGAGAGCAGGATAAAAATGCGAGACTATGATCGCTGACGTACGACAAACAAGACGTCTGAAAATGAAAATGTCAATACGTGTCCTACAGGTTATTTATTCCCCCGTGGATGTTCTGACCAAGTGATTATCTCAAAGCATACTTGGCATTCTTCAGAACTAAAGACAAACAACAAACAACTGAGTGTCGAGAATTATTCCCTTCATGACATCGGATGAACATTTACATAATTTAACGGAGCGGCTTGATAGTTTTGTTAATATAAATGACTAAATATCATAAGTTTGGCCAAACATCAGACTTCAGGTGATGAAGAGAGGAAACTAATTCCCATATGAAGATATTTTTGAATACCTTGAAATGGTTTTGTAATTTAAGTTTAGTGTTCTGAAGTCTGGAACAGATTAAACTATCCATCCAATCAAGAGGCTGGTAGAAACACCTTCAGAGCCCTCCACCGGACCTCTGAAGGTGATCAGATCCATCCACCATCATTCCTAACGTGTCCACTGCTTCTCCTCCATGATCCCTCCTGTCTCTCTCTCTCTCTCTCTCTCTCTCTTTCTTCATCAAGCTGCCTGCTCCTCTGCAACGCTAGGATCCATCTCTACTCAAACCATCTCTACTCAAACCATCTCTACTCAAACCATCTCCACTCAAACCATCTCTACTCAAACCATCTCTACTCAAACCATCTCTACTCAAACCATCTCCACTCCAACCATCTCTACTCAAACCATCTCTACTCAAACCATCTCCACTCAAACCATCTCTACTCAAACCATCTCCACTCAAACCATCTCTACTCAAACCATCTCTACTCAAACCATCTCTACTCAAACCATCTCCACTCCAACCATCTCTACTCAAACCATCTCTACTCAAACCATCTCTACTCCAACCATCTGTACTCAAACCATCTCCACTCAAACCATCTCCACTCAAACCATCTCCACTCAAACCATCTCCACTCCAACCATCTCTACTCAAACCATCTCTACTCCAACCATCTCTACCCCAACCAATCTCTACTCCAACCATCTGTACTCCAACCATCTCCACTCCAACCATCTCCACTCAAACCATCTCCACTCAAACCATCTGTACTCCAACCATCTCTACTCCAACCATCTCTACTCCAACCATCTGTACTCAAACCATCTCTACTCAAACCATCTCTACTCAAACCATCTCTACTCAAACCATCTCCACTCAAACCATCTCCACTCAAACCATCTCCACTCAAACCATCTCTACTTCAACCATCTCTACTCAAACCATCTCTACTCAAACCATCTCTACTCAAACCATCTCTACTCAAACCATCTCCACTCAAACCATCTCCACTCAAACCATCTCCACTCAAACCAATCTCTACTCCAACCATCTCTACTCAAACCATCTCTACTCAAACCATCTCCACTCAAACCATCTCTACTCAAACCATCTCCACTCAAACCATCTCTACTCAAACCATCTCCACTCAAACCATCTCCACTCAAACCATCTCCACTCAAACCATCTCTACTCAAACCATCTCTACTCAAACCATCTCCACTCAAACCATCTCTACTCCAACCATCTCTACTCAAACCATCTCTACTCAAACCATCTCTACTCAAACCATCTCTACTCCAACCATCTCTACTCAAACCATCTCTACTCCAACCATCTCTACTCCAACCATCTCTACTCCAACCATCTGTACTCAAACCATCTCCACTCAAACCATCTCTACTCCAACCATCTCTACTCAAACCATCTTCACTCAAACCATCTCTACTCAAACCATCTCTACTCAACCATCTCCACTGAAAGCATCTCTACTCAAACCATCTTCACTCAAACCATCTCTACTCCAACCATCTCTACTCCAACCATCTCTACTCAAACCATCTCTACTCCAACCATCTCTACTCCAACCATCTCTACTCAAACCATCTCTACTCAAACCATCTCTACTCCAACCATCTCTACTCAAACCATCTCTACTCAAACCATCTCTACTCAAACCATCTCTACTCCAACCATCTCTACTCAAACCATCTCTACTCCAACCATCTCTACTCCAACCATCTCTACTCCAACCATCTGTACTCCAACCATCTGTACTCCAACCATCTCCACTCCAACCATCTCCACTCAAACCATCTCCAATCAAACCATCTGTACTCCAACCATCTCCACTCAAACCATCTCCACTCAAACCATCTGTACTCCAACCATCTGTACTCCAACCATCTGTACTCCAACCATCTCTACTCAAACCATCTCCACTCAAACCATCTGTACTCCAACCATCTGTACTCCAACCATCTGTACTCCAACCATCTGTACTCCAACCATCTCTACTCAAACCATCTCCACTGAAACCATCTCTACTCAAACCATCTCCACTGAAACCATCTCTACTCAACCATCTCTACTCAAACCATCTCTACTCAAACCATCTTCACTCAAACCATCTCCACTGAAACCATCTCTACTCAACCATCTCTACTCAAACCATCTCTACTCAAACCATCTTCACTCAAACCATCTCTACTCAAACCATCTCTACTCAAACCATCTCCACTGAAACCATCTCTACTCAAACCATCTCCACTGAAACCATCTGTACTCCAACCATCTGTACTCCAACCATCTGTACTCCAACCATCTGTACTCCAACCATCTCCACTCCAACCATCTCTACTCAAACCATCTTCACTCAAACCATCTCTACTCAAACCATCTCTACTCCAACCATCTCCACTGAAACCATCTCTACTCAAACCATCTCCACTGAAACCATCTCTACTCAACCATCTCTACTCAAACCATCTCTACTCAAACCATCTTCACTCAAACCATCTCTACTCAAACCATCTCTACTCAAACCATCTCCACTGAAACCATCTCTACTCAAACCATCTCCACTGAAACCATCTCTACTCAACCATCTCTACTCAAACCATCTCTACTCAAACCATCTTCACTCAAACCATCTCTACTCAAACCATCTCTACTCAAACCATCTCCACTGAAACCATCTCTACTCAAACCATCTCCACTGAAACCATCTCTACTCAACCATCTCTACTCAAACCATCTCTACTCAAACCATCTCTACTCAAACCATCTCTACTCAAACCATCTCTACTCAAACCATCTCCACTCAAACCATCTCCACTCCAGCCATCTCCACTCCAGCCCTCAGGCTTTGCATTTCCTGTCAGACTGTTCCCTCAGCTCTGAGGGACTTTATGTAGATCTTGTTTTTGTCTGCTTCTCACTAGCCCTGCTCCTCCATGAGCTTCTGGCTGGTGGTCCATGAAGCCTTTCATGGAGCCTCTACGGCTTTCAGAATGAACTTTTTCAGGAATGATTGCGACAGTAGATCTCCTGTGGGAGCGTCACTCCTTCTGCTCATCGTTGAGCCTTGGAGGACTTCCTGATCCATCAGTAGTCCTTCCTCAGGCCCGTTTGGAAGGTGCCAAACGCTGCAGACTTGGATCTCCATAACTGCAGATTAGAACTCCAGCCATCGCAATCTGGCCCAAACAAACGTTCTTTTCTCCGTTCTTCCTGGTTCCAATGATTCGACATGAATGATAAAATGTTCATTTCCTGCTTGATGTCTTCCTTCCCCTGAAGGTTCTGCTTTCACCAGATAGTCCGTGCTATTCACCCCCCCCCCCCCCCCCGTCAGTGGTCATTATGTTGTGGCTGATGGATATGGAAATACCTTCTTCTTTGTACTCCCCTTATTACTTATGTTGAACACGATGACGATCTGTTAGTTTAATAAACACGGAATGAACCTTTAAATTGTTGAGATGGTTTTATTTTTGCAGGCGAGTTTCAACCGCCCCCCCCTCGCCCCCCTCTCCTCCTCTCCTCATGCATGCGTCGCCTCATGTACGATATAATTCACGTTTACAGCTCTTATATCACTTCCTCTACCATGACATCATTACCCAGAGTGCATCATTAACAGAGGAGTGTTTGCATATTTAATCAGCTCCAATATTAAAATAGGGATTAAGTCATAAATCTATACGGAGGGGCTCTGTGTGTGAAATATTAATCTGCCTGTTGGGGGGGCGCTCCAACAACTCCTGCTGCAGGAGGAGGGGATAATTAGAAGAACCTTTCTCGCAGCAGGAGCTGGAAGGTTAGAGGAACAAGTTGGTGACTATAAAGGTCACTAATCTGCACCGCCACGGCAGCGGGAGACTCCGCCCCCAGCCCCGACCCCAGAGCTCTTTCCCTCAGCAGACAGTGATGGGCGGCAGGTGAGCTTGTCTGCAGGTCCTCGTCATGGACGTGCATGAAGGATGAAGATGGCGGGGAGAGGCCCGTGTGTCCTGTGAATAATTGAAGCTGCTAACGACACGTCCATTAAGAACCTCCTCTCCTCTGGAACACAAAGCGTCCCACCTCCTGAGAAGTCTGCTGGCGTTGCTGCGTGGACATTTGATGAGGTATTCTGAAATCCTTCATCGGCGCTGACGACTTCTGTCTCTGACCGCTGAGTGTTCTCCCAGGTTCTGCTCTGAAAGCCCTTTGGATCCAGAGTCCAATGACTTTCTTTTAATAACTTTTTTTCTGTTTTACTCTCTACTTGGTGAATTAACGGAGATATCGGCTGGAACTACGTGTTTGTTGAGGCGAGCCGACTGCAGGCTTAAAACTACACACCTGAGGTCAAAGGTTAAAGGTCATTATTTGGAGCGTTACTACTGCAGCACTCAACTCTTTTCTATAAAGATGGAGTGGAATACTAAAGTACTGAACACACATGATGTCGCGCTGCCTTTGTGTTGGAGCGGTTCCGGGTCCAAATCTGACCCATATTGATTTGGCATACGTTTTACGCCGGATGCCCTTCCTGACCAGGTGTACCCTACTTGTGACTCCTCCCCCTTGCCTCTGA
>JBBDHG010000113.1:1962500-1965000 GCA_037951165.1 Lophius americanus
ATCTAACGCCAATGATGTCACACGTCTGATCTAACGCTGATGATGTCACACGTCGGATCTAACGCTGATGATGTCACACGTCGGATCTAACGCTGATGATGTCACACGTCGGATCTAACATCGATGATGTCACACGTCTGATCTAACGCTGATGATGTCACACGTCGGATCTAACGCCAATGATGTCACACGTCTGATCTAACGCCAATGATGTCACACGTCTGATCTAACGCTGATGATGTCACACGTCGGATCTAACGCCAATGATGTCACACGTCTGATCTAACGCTGATGATGTCACACGTCGGATCTAACATCGATGATGTCACACGTCGGATCTAACGCTGATGATGTCACACGTCGGATCTAACATCGATGATGTCACACGTCGGATCTAACGCTGATGATGTCACACGTCGGATCTAATGCTGATGATGTCACGCGTCGGATCTAACGCTGATGATGTCACACGTCTGATCTAACGTCGATGATATCACACGTCGGATCTAACGCTGATGATGTCACACGTCGGATCTAATGCTGATGATGTCACGCGTCGGATCTAACGCTGATGATGTCACGCGTCGGATCTAACGCTGATGATGTCACGCGTCGGATCTAACGCTGATGATGTCACACGTCGGATCTAATGCTGATGATGTCACGCGTCGGATCTAACGCTGATGATGTCAGGCGTCGGATCTAACGCTGATGATGTCACGCGTCGGATCTAACGCTGATGATGTCACGCGTCGGATCTAACGCTGATGATGTCACGCGTCGGATCTAACGCTGATGATGTCACGCGTCGGATCTAACGCTGATGATGTCAGGCGTCGGATCTAACGCTGATGATGTCACGCGTCGGATCCCTCTCTATGACGCCGGCTGAAGTTTAAGATAATTGCAGGATTGTGTCTCAGAGTCTTTCTTTACCTTCTCCATCTTTTTAAGTCCCTCTCAGCCTCCTTCTTTGTATCCTCCCTCCTCCCCCATGAGGATGGCTTCTCCTTCCTGCGTCCCTTCATTCATTTTATTCCTCCTTCCTCCTCTCTTCTCCTGTCAACTCTCATCTAGCCACCCCTCGACCCTCATCGTGCCTCCCTGACCTTGTCTCCTCGCTCCCTCACCCTCTTACCTCTTATTTCCACTTCTCCTCTCCTGACTCCTCATGTCACTACAATTGCCCTTTTCTGCTCCTCCTGTCAACCCCGGCTCTCATGTCTTCTCCTGCGTGGGCTGACAGCGCCTCCTTAAAACACCGTGACCATCCTCCTCTGACATCCTCTTCTCTTCTTACCTCCTCTGACATCATCTACTCCTCCGGCCTGCAATCCTCATCCAGGCTCCTCTCCTCGAACCTCCTCCCCTCAGACATTTTGTCCTCCTGCTCTGACCTCCTGTCCAACGGCTCCTTCTAGCAGGAGAACCGGTGAGGGTTCCCAGAGGTTTTGGTAATGTTCCTCAGAGACGGGACGATATCTGACTGCAGAGGAGCGCGGAGGACAGCTGGCCCTCTGGACCGAGGCTCCGGCTATCGCAGTGCATTCTGGGACTTGTAGTGTCTGAGGTGTTTGTGCTGTATACAGATCTGTGTACCAGCTATTATCTGCTGGGCCGGATGTGATGAAGTTCTGATAAAGTTCTACACTGTACTATACTAGTACTAGTATCTGTACAGTCCAGGGATTATAAGGTGTTCTGGAGCAGCAACAACCCCCAGCTCCTCCACTCCGATCACTTTTAGAGTTTTTGAAAGTGTTGACAGGCGTCGCTGTCTGTCACCTGGAGTCAGGACACAGTCACTGGCGGCTCCTGTCAGACGCCCGTCAACTATCAAACCAGCGTCAGTGTAGATAAGTCTGGAGCTCCTGTTAAAGCTTCAATCCTCTCTTCCACTTCCGTAACTCATTTGTGTTTGGATGGAGATCTTCAGATCTTTGACACGGATTGATTTTCAGCTTGACCGGTTTATTAGAGCAGCAGTTATGAGACAGGTGAGAGAAGCTCCGCCTCCGTTTAAACAGCTGAGTTCAAAGGAATACTGTTGAATACTGTGAAATCCATATTTACTATCTTAAGGTCGCTGCAGTTCTCCGATAAAAGACCAAATTTGTTTTTATATATGTGTGTGTATGTGTTTGTGTTTGTCTATATATGGTGTGTGTGTGTGTCCTAGTGTGTATGTGAGTGTCTAGGTGCGTGTGTGTGTTGGTATGTATGTGTTTGTGTGTGTTTGTGTGTGTCTATATATGGTGTGTGTCTTAGTGTTTATGTGAGTGTCTAGGTGTGTGTGTGTGTTTGTATTTAGGTGTGCTTGTGTGTATTTGTATGTATGTGTTTGTGTGTGTGTATGTGTTTGTGTGTGTCTATATATGGTGTGTGTGTGTGTCCTAGTGTGTATGTGAGTGTCTAGGTGCGTGTGTGTGTTTGTATGTATGTGTTTGTGTGTGTGTGTATGTGTTTGTGTGTGTCTATATATGGTGTGTGTGTGTGTGTC
>JBBDHG010000113.1:1970000-1997500 GCA_037951165.1 Lophius americanus
TGCGGGTCATGACATCACTGCCTGTCCTCACAATTCTTGGTCCACGCCGACGGAGCGGATCACAATGGAGCTGCTCGTCTTCCTGCACACCTTTATGGAGGATGGCGCTGAAACATTCTTCAGCACATCCGTTCTTCAAACACACAATGTCAGCTGGTTCTGGAGACGTGAGGAATCCCACACATGACCTTCATCACATCACACCACACACTGAAGAATCGGGACAGGAACGGACCCAGAGTGACCCGGATACTTACTAGAATCTTTTTATGCCTTTTATCTGTGTCTTAAAAAATCCTCTCTGCGCCTCTAAAGGCTAAATGTCCCTTTATGACTGTGTTCATACTTAATAACGCCGTAGAACCGGTTCCTGCTGAGGTTCAGCTCAGTAGGAACCCAAACATTCATCTTTCCTTCTTTTTATAATCCCCCAACAAACAAATCATTTCACATCTATTTTTTATTTCTGCCAGGTTCCGAGGACAGAGACGAGTGTCAGAAATGAACAACCACTAACTGCCAAACATTTATAATTAATTGCAACCGTTTTGGTGCTGCAACATCGGGCAATCAATAATTAAATGAAAGAATAAATATATAAACACATTCTAAGCATCAGCTGACATTATTTAAAAGACAATCTGTTTGATATGTGAGAATAAAATTCCCTTTTCTGAGCATTTAGAGAGAGAGAGAGAGAGACAGACAGAGAGAGAGAGAGAGGAGAGAGACAGAGAGAGAGAGAGAGAGACAGCGAGAGAGAGACAGAGAGAGCCAGAGAGAGAGAGAGAGACAGAGAGAGAGATAGAGAGAGAGAGAGAGAGAGACAGACAGAGAGAGAGAGCCAGAGAGAGAGACAGAGAGAGAGAGAGAGAGAGAGACAGAGAGAGATAGAGATAGATGACAGACAGGCAGAGATAGAGAGAGAGAGAGACAGAGAGAGACAGAGAGAGAGAGAGAGAGACAGAGAGAGAGAGAGAGAGAGAGACAGAGAGAGACAGAGAGAGACAGAGAGAGAGAGAGAGAGAGAGAGAGAGAGAGCCAGAGAGAGAGAGAGAGAGAGAGAGAGACAGAGAGAGAGAGAGAGAGAGATGAGAGAGAGAGAGAGAGACAGAGAGAGAGAGAGAGAGAGAGACAGAGAGAGAGAGAGAGAGAGAGAGACAGACAGAGAGAGAGAGCCAGAGAGAGAGACAGAGAGAGAGAGAGAGACAGAGAGAGAGAGAGAGAGACAGACAGAGAGAGAGAGAGCCAGAGAGAGAGACAGAGAGAGAGAGAGAGACAGAGAGAGAGAGACAGAGAGAGAGAGAGAGAGAGAGAGACAGAGAGAGAGAGGGAGAGAGATAGATGACAGACAGACAGACAGACAGAGAAACAGAGACAGACAGACTGACAGACAGACAGACAGACAGACAGACAGACAGACAGACAGACAGACAGATAACAGGATTAGTCCTTAACGAGTTCTAAGGTTATAAACTGACAGATTTGTGTTTTTTAAATGATTTAGAAAATAAATCCTTATTTGAGTTACTTTTACTTTGTTAAAAAAACTTTCTGTTTCCTGTCAGCAGTGATTCTGTAGCATTAAACTTAAAACAAGGGTCCACAGACACACACACACTCACACAAACACACTCTCACACACACGTACACACACACACACACACACGTACACACTAACACACACACTCACACACACACACTCTCACACACACGTACACACACACACACACACACACACACACGTACACACTAACACACACATTAACCATCATAACGATGAAGCCTCAGTAAAACTCTCCTCTGATTGGTCGGCTGATCGTTGTTACTTCCTATAACCCGACAGGAAGTGACCCGCGGACGTCGTCACACTGATCACATCACATCAGAACCAGCAGCAGAAAACGGCCGATCAATAATCTCCTTTGAAAAACAATCAGTAAAATATGGTTCTGAGCGAAACATCTGAGAACCCAGACGGAGGGAGAAGAACTTCTTTCATCAAGAAAGACTTTGTTACTTTTTATGATCTGCTCCTTTAATGACTGAACCACAGGTGACCCACAGGTGAATCACAGGTGACCCACAGGTGAACCACAGGTGACCCACAGGTGACCCACAGGTGAACCACAGGTGACCCACAGGTGAACCACAGGTGACCCACAGGTGAACCACAGGTGAACCACAGGTGACCCACAGGTGAACCACAGGTGACCCACAGGTGAACCACAGGTGACCCACAGGTGAACCACAGGTGACCCACAGGTGACCCACAGGTGAACCACAGGTGACCCACAGGTGACCCACAGGTGAACCACAGGTGACCCACAGGTGAACCACAGGTGACCCACAGGGGACCCACAGGTGAACCACAGGTGAAGCCCAAACGCTTCTACATCATTCAGCTGTTTACGGTCCAGAGTTCTACCGGGTCTATGCTGGAGAATCAGTACCAAACATCTCGCTGTGGTTTTAGCGCCGCTGCTTGGAAACATTTAACTTCATATCCAGAACCTGCAACTGGGTCCAGATGAAACCACAGCATGGTGCCAGGAAACAGAAACTTTGGACCCCAGAACCAACACAAACCGCACAGGCATGTAGACCGGACCCTCTCCCGTTTTCAAAGCATGGATTATTACCTTTTGTACGCTGAGGTTCTGTTGGACCTCTATCATTATGTTCAACACAGCAGACTCTGGGTTTTATGTTTGACTTGAAAACATGTTCAGAACCTAATGGTTTCTGAGGTCATATGGTCATGAAGCAGAACCCGTTACATTTCACATTTATTCTGTTAGAGCAGAACCTCACAGTAAGTTCCTCTCTTAAACATGCTCAGACCCAAAACAAGCCGGATCCCGGTTGAGGGTTCGGTACCTCAGACTCCCCAGAGATAAATGTGTTTAAATAATCTCTGACCCTAAACGTTAATATTTATCTGTAAAATCTTTTTCTCATCTTCACCCGCCGGCTGACCTTCTGTGTCCTGGACCTCCATCCAGAACCTCCTCCCTCCACCTCAATGCTGGCTCTGCCAGAACTCTGGAGGGTTCTGCTGTCTGTCTGTGTTACACGTGAGAGGAATAAAGAAAGGGGACTAACCAGATGGTTGGTGGTTCGGATCCCTCCACCTCCAGGAAGTCGTACTTCTCCTCCGTCTGGAAGTCTGTAAAGATGACAGAGATGGTGTCTCCGGGTTCGGCCAAAAGGATCCAAGTACAGTCGGCCTGGTTACCATAGTTGCCGGGGTAACCGGGACTGGTCACCACCCCACTGCCGCCCCTCACAGTGCCCCCACATGTGTCCTCAGCTGTCAATCAAATCAGAGTGACAAATAGAAAACCTGGGTTAGGGAGAGGAGGAGGGGCCGAGGGGCCGAGGGGCGGTCCTTGAGTTAAATCTCCTGCTTTTGGATTAATAATTTGGATTTTCACATCAGCGTGTGACGGGGGGGAGGAGTTAAATGACTAATGTGTCGATTCAGGTGACTTCTTACTAATCTAGTACTTCTACTGGCACCTCCCCCCTCCTTTGGGAGGCGTTTTTTCTCAGTGCATTATGGGTAAACTCTGTGCTCTCAACTCTTGATGTTATTTTGTGGCTTGAATGTTAGGAATGGATGAATTCTAGTGAGGCCTAACTTATCGGGTCACACAAGAAAACCCTAGTGTGAGTAAGAGAAAAGAGCAGAGCCGAGGGCAGGACTCTGCCAGCAGGTACCGGAGGCTTTAGAATCTTTGGGCCGGGGGTTATGGGTCAGGCTGTGGTTCCTGTCTCACTCAGACGCCGCTGTCCTCTCCTCCAATAGAAACGTAAGCTTTATTTTGATCCAATCACAGAGCTCGGCGCTCGTCTCCTCCAATCGCCACCAAGGAATTTTAGATTTGACTGTTTGGAGTCAAACTAGGGATTAACCTCTCGGTGCTGAGAGATGGTTCTGATGGTTCTGATGGTTCTGATTGTTGGTATTTGTGCTGATTACTTTGTAACAGATAAAGACACATGGATTGCGCTGTGCACACGGCATAAATTATACACTTATAATTTATACAGATACACTCCGGGAGAAAGAAAGGCACCACATCGGACCTTTGTGCCTCACCGGGACACTGGCTGTATGGACTGGGCTCAACTCGCTGGTTCAGAACCAGACCCAATCTGGAGATCTACGTCTCCACGTCTTCATTTAATCAGCAGTAAATGGAGCCCAGCCGCCAGAACCGTCTTCTGGGTGATGTAAGACACAATGTGGACCTTTTTTTCTGAGAGCGTACGAGTCCAACCGTAAACATGGATAAATTATACCGGTATGATTTATACTTACACAGAAAAGAGGCGGTCCTCTACGCCACCCTTACAAACTGAGGTGTGTTTGTCCAGCCTATCAGGGAGGGCCGTTTAGGAGGACGTTGGGTTCGTGTGCAGCTGCGGCGTGTTGATACGATCGGAGGACGGAGAGGAAGACTCCGCCTCTGACTCCGCCTCTGACGTCCTTAAACGGCCCTCGCTGATAAGCCGAGAAGACGCCTCCTTTTATAAGCGTGCAGACAGACACGCTCAGATAAACATTCACATCACAGCGGGCCGCTGCCTGGAGGGATGCATGTTCAGATGACATCACAGGGAAAGGGCGTGGACCGAGACAGACTCCGCCCACAGGAGGGGATGGGAGAATGTCTGCGGTCCAGGACTGACACCGACAACAGACAATCACCAGTAGAAATGAGGAGAAGCATTGGAAACACCACGGGACAGAGTTGACTGAGTCGAGACAGGAAGTAGACAGATGGTAATCAGGAAACACAAATAGAGACTAACAGACGAGGAGCGAAGACAGGCTGGAGAAAAGGTTTGGATGAAGGGACACGTGATTAGAACTGAGTTTAGAGGCTGTGGGACGAGACAAGACTCGGAGTGCTTCTTTGTCTCACTGGCAGTCAGACTCGTGTCATTACGTGTTCTGACCCGCTGATGACATCATGGGCCTCGACCCAAACTACAGAAGCTGATGTTTGGAAAATGTGCATTAAAGTACAGACAGGCTTATTTGTTCATGCACAGTTCAGTCGTGTCGACCGCCGGGTCAGACAGACAGACGGGCAGACAGACAGACAGACGGGTATGCAGGCAGACAGGCGCTGACAGACAGACCATTCATTCATCCACATAGACGTCCCCTCCACAGCGAGACAGCTGAGGAGATTTGTTTAAATGACACCTCAAACCAAGACCTGCTGAGACCTCATCACATTTGTAGGAGAGCAATGTTGCAGTATTGAGTGTGTGTGTGTGTGTGTCTGTGTGTGTGTGAGGGTGTGTGGGTGTGTGTGTGTGTGTGTGTGTGAGGGTGAATTTCTGCTCAGTGGGATAGAGTGCAGCTCGCAGGATGACAGCTGTCACAGATTTATCTTGACGAAAAGTCGTCCTCAAACACACACACACACACACACACACACACACACACGCACACACACACACAAACACAACCATAAACCAACACACACACACATACACACAAACCCACAGACACACACACACACACACACACACACACTCCTCCACACACATACCTGCAGCCTACACTGATCACCTTCTGTTTGAAGAGTGTGTGTTTATCAGTCGTGACACGGACGCACTTCCTCTTCCTCTTCATCAATCATGAAGACGTTTGTGTTAAATCCAACATTCCTCTGGTTCTTTAAACAGCCGCAGCAGAAATCTATCCCACAAAACCTCATAATGGAGTTCCATGTGTGAGCGGTTCCGCTCTGCTCCCATAGAACAGAACCTCCGACAGAACCTCCGCCACCGGGCCGGATCAGGAAGCTTTACCTTCACGTTTATGAAGCCTTTAAAACGTGACGTCTAAGCGCCGAGGTCACAGCCGCACATTCAATGCATGAAGGGATTTACTGCAAGAACGTGACTGATGCTAAAATAAAAACTCTTTTAAAAACTGCTGAGTCATGGTGGATTTAGATCAGCGTGCGTTAGGGTTTAAATTAAACATTAGATTAAAACCTTTTTATTGGACAGTAGAACAGCCTACATATGGGAAGTGTAGGTGTAGAGAGAAAGTCTTAAAGTTATGTGATGAAGACTTTAATGATCCAAAGGGGAAATATTGTGAAATAATGACATTAAATGACATTTTTTAATCTCTATGATGATTTTATCTGTTAAAGTAAAGGATATATATAATATATGTCATATTTTATAACGAGTATGCCTCTCCACCAGGGAGGTTATGTTTGAACTCCTCTGTTTGTTTGTCTGTTTGTTTGTTTGTCTGTTTTTTTGTTTGTTTGTTTGTTTGTTAGTCTGTTTGTTAGCAGCATTAAAACTACAGGACGGGTTAAGATGACATTTCACACACACACATAAGTTTTGTCAGATCCTAGAAGTGATTAAATGTTGGTGACATTACACGTTTCATAACGATGTCATCCTGGGTGAACCCCGCCTGTCACTCAGTGTCAGCTGGGATAGACTCCAGCCCCCGCCACCCTGAACCGCGACCAAGTTAAGCGGTTTAAGACTATGGAACACAAATAAATAATATGCTGTATGGAGCAGTGACCTCACAATGTGGCTATTGCTGTAATGTTCCTTTTGGGGTGGAGTTGGATGCTAAGTGGGCTGAACAGCGACGCTGAAGTGGAAGGTGCAGGAAACGAGCAGCGACAGAGTGTTCAGAGAGTTTGTTGGAGTTGTCGGTAGATTTAGAGGCTGGCAATGACTCAGACGTTAAGAATTTAGGGAGGTTTGCTGTTTTTTTCTAGTTGATTTTTGTACAAATGTCTTTAAGAAGGAGGAGTCACTTTGCTTTAGGGCAGAACTAACGGGGATCCCAAAGAATCAACATAGAATCTTTTTATCTCTAAATCTACACTTTCATATCAGCCAGTGAAGAAAAGACTCGAAGGATAAATTCAGATTTGTCTTGTATTAAAGCTCATAGCTTCTTCAGTCTGCTGTTTACCACAGGCCTTCGATTGAAATGATGTGATGAACACCACGCTGAAGAAACACACTTATTTTAAAAAACTTTTTAACAACACAACAACAGAAGGAAAAAAGAAACCGTGTCCCGCCTTGAAGATATGAGTTATAAAAACATCTGTAGGTGAGGGAAGGCTTTGGTGTCACCCTGCTTCTATGTCTGATGGTAACCCACCCCTCTGTGGGTCCCCATCCTCCTGTGGGTCCCCACCCTCCTGTGGGTCCCCACCCCACTGTGGGTCCCCATCCTCCTGTGGGTCCCCACCCCCCTGGACCCACAGGAGGCAGAGTGGGGAGCAGAGGAGAGTATTGTGTTAATGTGGCTCAGTGTCTTTGTGTTTGAGGAAGAGGAAGAGGAAGAGGGAGTGACGGCCATATTCCCTTCATGCTTTTTCTTTTTGCCTTTATGTCCCTCATCTGTGAGGCTGCAGCACCCCTTTACTTTCCCTCCCCACCGGTGTCTCGTGACACATGTCTCCCCTCCCTACTTCTGTATCACCACTATCTTTATAATGAAACAGAAAATCTCTCACTCCTCTCCCATCAGCTCCCTCCCCTCTGTCCCTCCTCCTCCTCACTCATCTCTCTCTCTCACCCTCCAACTCCACTGCCTCTTATCCCCCCCCCCCCCCCCCCCCCCTCTCTCATGGCCTGGGGTTCTTTGATCACTGGTTCTTAGCCTCCTTATCCCGACTCCCTCTCTCCCAGCCGTTCATCCCCATTTCCCCACTGTGCTGCCATCAATATCACAGTCATCTGAGGATTCCCACTTTATCCTCCTCTGTCTCCATGCTTCTTTCTTTAAGATCTTACTCTCACTGCATCCCCCCCCCCTCATCCGTCCCTCCCCCCTCCCTCTTCCTGCTGATTGATTTTCTGTTTAATGGCTTTCCTGGCCTCATCTCTTTCTCCCCACTCTTCGTTTCTTTCCTTCTGTCCCATAACTCCATTCCTTTCCTGCATCACTTTGATAGGCAGATTACTCTGTGTCCACACACACACACACACACACACACACACACACACTCACACACACACACACACACACACACTCACTCACAGACTTCAATCACAGGATACCCAGTGTGCTGTCAGCCCCTAAGGATTATGGGTCATCCACATCATCCTCTCCTCTCCTCTGTCTTCTGGCCATCTCCATCCATCCCCTCAGCTCCCTTATCTACATCCACACAACCGTCCCTCAGCCTCCTGCGCCTCATGTGCTTTAAAGCTGAATATATTTAGCCCCCCTCCCCCCGTTTGACCCCCTGCATAGTTTAGTACCTCGGTTTACCCGCCATGACTGACTGAAGGGACAGGAAGTCCCTTGTTCAACATCTGTACACAGATGATCCAGCACTTATATCAAACAGACGTTGTCTGGTGGGAGGAGCTACGATGAATCAGGCTTCCTTTGGTGTGTTTGGTGAAACGTGTGGACGGGATGAAGATCAGCCGGTGGTCTCCAAGTCTCTTTAAGAGCAAACATCACATCATCTGGGTGGTTGAGGAGGTTCACAGAAAAATCCATCGGATCTGTCAAACTACACATGGAACCGTTGGCCCAGTGACCAGAATCTAAGTCGGCCGCTGGACGCCGTCCAGCAGGACGAGTGAAGAAGAGTGTGGAACACAGAAATGTGACTGCGACTCTAATCTCATTTAACAGTCCTTCACGCTGACAAATTAATAACTTCTCACATCCCTATCCAGGAATCATTTGTCAGCAACGTCCAAAAGGATCCCAAAGCAAACAGCTGTCCCCTATACGTTTGTCCTCAGGGGGGGGTACGGCCTCCATGGGCCTCGGCTGACTCTCCAGGTCTGCTCCTCGCTGGAACAGGATATTGGATTTCTTCTTCAAGGGTGGACTACGCATCACTGACTCGCTAGAAGAAACAGAAATCCACTTCCAAGGAAGAAGTCCGACTTCATTTAGCTGTTCAGGAAGTTGTCTTTGAGTCAATTTGTTGATGTGTGTGCGTGGACAACGATGCGTCAAGCGGACAGTGTCGGCGCCATCTGCTCCTGTAAACAAGCCCCATAATCCCTGGCTGCTGTTCATGAGGCGGACATGTGGGACACCAGGACCCATACTTCTGCCAAATACAAACCGATGTGGACCTGGACTTCATCCTGATGTACGGCTTTACCTTTTTCTCTTCACACCTTGAATGCAACGGCGTGGCGGACACGGGGGACCAGTCCCACCCCCTCCCCTATCGGTTCCCTCCATCCCGCCTAACTTTATTCTAATCCGCCTTGAGCCGGACACTCATTGTCCTCCGATGGAGATAACGTGGCACAGTAGATCATTTTAATCTTACTTTATTCCTAAAAAGCTACTAGCTACTCTGATAATGTGTAAGTGTGAACAACAAACCCAATCCAGGTTTGGATATTATACTGTTTTACCGTCAATGCAGCAGAGCCTGCTAACGTAGCTGTTATCCTGCTAACGTAGCTGTTATCCTGCTAACGTAGCTGTTATCCTGCTAACGTAGCTGTTATCCTGCTAACGTAGCTGTTAACCTGCTAACGTAGCTGTTATCCTGCTAACGTAGCTGTTATCCTGCTAACGTAGCTGTTATCCTGCTAACGTAGCTGTTAGCAGCACATAGCATTGCGATATACAGTATGACGCCTTCAATGTCTATTCAGTAATGAGGGACTCTAACCAACCGTTAGGAAGTAATGTCTGAAAAACAGTTTTAGAGTTTTTGTAACAACGCTGCCCCTAGTGAGTAAAAGATGAACTATTAGAGTAAAACATAATCAAGTTTCCTCAAATCGGTTCATCTGCAACAAATTTCGATAAAATTAGAAATTATCATCGAAATGTTTGGAGAAAAAGCTCCCCCTAGTGTCGGAAGATACAACCAACCCTTCCATGCATCACACCATTCCTTCCTCAAACTGAGGTTTATGTCAGTATAATATTGACACTCAGACGTGGTTTCTGAGTTATCGTGTTAACACGAAGGATCTTAGCGGACGCGATGGCCATTCAATAATATTGCCGACTTTTCAGGGAAGTAATTATTTGAGTCGCGACACAAACTCAGCTCAGCGGTGTCGCCGTGTGTCGTGCTGACGAAGGTAAACTGGACAACCCAGACAGGAAATGGATTCCTCAGTGACTCATGCGTCACTTAAGCTCAATCACAGCCGTGAAAAATATAATGTAGGCCTGAAACACGGTTGTAGGTTTAGAATCAGCTGATTGGTAAGTGAACAGTTGAGGATCTATCATCTATCGTCTTCCTCCTGCCCTGGGCGATCTGAGCTGTCATGGCTCCGCCCCCAGCGCCAACAAAAGCGCTGGGATCATGAAGGTCCAGATGAACATTTTACTCAAACATCAACTGAAGGTTGACTTTTAAAAAACTATTATTTTGCTTTTGCAAGCAATTTATTCTGTTTCCATTCTTTTTGTCCCGGTCAGCACACTCCGTCTTGCGACCACCGTCTGTCAGGATGTCCTCGCCGCTCATTTGATTGGAGTCCTGCCGCCACTCTCTACTCTAAAAGCTCGGAAAAGTAATGACTGTCAGAACAGAATGGAAGTAAAACTCCATTTAGTGAGACGTTCATAAAGTACGTTATCCTTGTCACGTCAGAATCCACTTCCTGTCGGGGCCATACTTGTTCCTGTCCTCCGTTCTGAGCGGCACATTCCAGACAACAGCCATAGATTCAGGCCGCACACACACGCACACACACACACACACACACACACACACACACACACACACACACATCCGCCGCGTTGACCTTCATCTCCTCCCACCATCTGTCCATATATCAAAGAACAGATGCCGCCTGCCACTCAACTAACAGCCCAACATTTAGAGCAATTAGGGCAGAAGAGCGACTCGATGGTGGATCACCGCGAGACGTGATGACAGACGGCGCTGATAGATTGATCGCTATCACGACTAATATTCCCCGTGACCTCGTGACCCTGTCCGAATGATTCGCATTTAAATGAGCGTTTTCAGATAGAGAGGAATAAAATATTACCCTCATCCTACTGTGGGGACGTCTTTCCTGTTTCTGACGCCATCTGGTCCCGCGTACCTTCTGTCAGGAGGTGAGGATGAGGATGATGATGATCCCAACTAACGCTGACTTTTGCGGAGAAAGGCTGAGTTTGCTTATTTGATAATGACGGTAAATATTAAGACGATAAAGTTGTAACTTAGTGATTTTCTTCTGTATTTATTTGTAAACCTGTAATGGAGCTGATCCGAATCTAGCAGGAAGTTATACTGTTTTGGTAATTGGATGAGCTTAAAGAATATATTTTAAGAAGTGAGCGATAATCCTATCGACCCCTGATGTCACTCAAAGATCGTTTCCTAGGACGATTTAAAAAACAGACTAAAATAAGGAATAAAAAGGAAATAAACGTTCAAACTTTCATGGACACAATATTTTTGGCAGGAGTCAGAGCGGCTTTGGTTTCAGCGAGTCTTTATCATTCATACACACAAATGAAATGTACATTAATACAGCCTATAAAAAGAAATCATTAAGAAAGTGACTCCATCTTCATCAGTGTCCATATCTGGGGTTTTGGTCATTTCCCTGAAGAAGTTAAGTTGGCGGTCGTGAAAACAGAAAGATGAATAAGAATCAATACTGTTTATAAATAAAGTAAGATTGGACTCTGAGTGTCAGACAGATCAAAGACGAATAAAGAAGAAGGAATGAAACATCAAATGAGTCTGTTTGACCAAACCGTTGTTTTGGGAATGAAAAGAAAGATGATTTTTTACTAATCAGTCAAACACTTCAGGCTCTGAACGAACCCTTTGAGAAAAATCCCTCCTGATCCGCAGAAAGGTCCTTTGTTGAGAAAGTGATGACGTAATCACGGCGTTATCGAAGACTTTAAGGGCTGAGGTAACTTTTTTCACAAGTGAGGATGAGGAAGAGGAGCTGGAAATGAAAAGTAGCCAGAGTTTTTCTCCGATGCGGCATGAACCCACCGCCAGGACGCACTTCTGAACGCCAGAGATCTGATAAATGCTCCAGCCCGTCTGCTGAAGGTGATAAGCCACAGGTGAGCTCCAGTCAGAAAGGCGTCAAGGACATGAACGTTTAATCCTCCCGCCCAAGAATAACGGCACAAAGTCAAATATGGTGGGAAACAAACACCGTCAGCAAATCTAAAGACCAACTCCCACTCATGATTTTAATGGGATGGAATGGTAAAGAAGAGAGTCACAACCAGAAGTAGCATTTACAGCGTAACGATAAAGACGTGGAAAAAGGTAAAGTCACGTTAGAAGAGGATCAGTTTAACTAAATAAATCTGAATGTAATCAGAAACGTTTGTTTGTGAGGAAAATCAAAAGTCTTCTCTGAACTTTCATTGTTTCTGAAAGATAAGAAGATGGTGGCCAGAGGTGAAGAATACATGTTCAAGTTTGACATGAAAAGTTTGATCCCCATCTGTAACTGTTCAGCTCAGAGTCCTGAGGGCTGGAGCCCATCCCAGCTGACACCGGGCCATAGGTGGGGTACAGTACATTCAAATGTACAACATGTGACCCCCTGTAAACACTCCTGAAACAAACATCCAAGTTGCTGGAGTGATGATAAAGGATAAGAACTCTTCACAGGAAATGACTCTCCGGACTCTCCCTCAGTAATCTCAGAGCAAACATCTCATCTGTGGAGATCTCTCTTCAAATGAAACCAGCCTGCTGCTCACAGATTCTCACCTAGTCCACTAGCCTAGCTTCCACTACTCAGATCTCCCCTGTGTGGATCATCAGCGTAAAAAGTTACAACCCCCGCTGTCCTCTCACCTGGACGCCTCCATACCTCCACTGGTATGTCATCAAGACCAACCGCCTTTCCGTTCTTCATTCCTCTTCAAAGCTGCTCTCACTTCCTCTTCACTGGTCCTTCGACGTCAAGTCTGGTGGTGGTGATAAGGGGCGCTCACAAAGATGAAGTCTCTTAGAATGCTTACGGCACCAGACTTAAAATGGCCACATACAACCAGCTTCTGAGAGGCACTAGATAATCCCCACTGATGTGCAGAGGCGTGTCCTACCAGCCCTGATGGACACATCAAGCCCAGCCGTGTACTCTCATCAGTATGCTTCTCTACATCCAGATGACCTTTAGCCTTACATGATCAATTTATGGACAGGCACTGATCAATATCAGTAAAAATAAGAAAGTCAGCAGGTGTCGCAAACCACCAACCCTCCATATCAACCCTTCTTCATTTCTTTACATGACCTCTTTTGTCACGCCTTCTCTAATCAATATGTGCCAATGGACTGGGACGGTACAAATCAATACTGGCGGTAACGAGGCGAGCAGCGAGAACGCCAAGGTGTCCACATTTATTCACTGAGGTCTGACTTTGATCATTTAGAGTTACGGATGAAACATGATTACCGAGTGTCAGATCCACTCTTTCATGTGAACCTGTATCTTCACCTGAGACCATCGTCAACATCAGTGAGACAATAACATAAGAAGCTGTGGTAGCACTTTACATAACACATGGTAATACTGTGGTTATAGTGTAGTAATGAAGATGGTATTACATGATAATAATTATGTAATAGCTGGGTAATAACAATGGCTATATATATATATATATATATATATATATATATAAGTAATATTTCACTAGAACTTTTGTAACGGGGTAATAACAGCCAGAAAATGAAGGCTATTAAAGATTCTGCTAATGTTATATATTATTGTTAGCATTTTACCAAAGTAATACTATACTATCACAAAATAGTTTTACCTACCTTCCATCTTATAATTAGTTTCTTCATTATTACTTTTAGTTTTTGGGCCATTATTGCCTTGTTACATAAATTCCAGTGAATATTAGCCATATATACTCTTGGTCAGTACTTTGGTGGTATAACTTATGTTTTATCTCTTTATTACCACACTCTTACCTTCGTATTACCGTGCTGTAAGTAGTGTAAGTGTGTTTGTATACCTAACTCTTGTCTCGACCTTTAAGAGGCTGGGTAACGATGCTGGGTCCTTAAGCGCTCGACAACACTAGATTATGGGCTGGTTGGTTTGTGTCTGCAGCAAACATCATATCATCAGGTCCATCTCTTTCCTGTAAGGCTCTGTCATGTGCAGGATTGCTGGGGGATTCCTGCAGGGACCCCTCACCCCTCACACTGGGCCAGAGGCTTTGATCCAAATTTTTGTCCTTCCACTTGTGTCTGAAGACATTTGTCTACCGCTCTAGTGCTAAAACACACTTTTAACACGAGCCCAGAGACGTACAAAGACGTCTGCATCCGTCTTTAACGTTTAGCATGAATGGTTCCTCAGACTCAGGGGATGGATTCGCTGGAGGAATCCAGATGACCCAGAAGAACCTCCAGAAGCCTGGGGACCAGCTTCACACACAGAGGCCCGGGGTCCCCGGGTTCTTCGACAGAACTTTTCTAGACTGTTTGTGTAGGCTGTTATCTACTTGTGCCAAGAATGTCTGCGCCATCGCTGCTTTATTATCCCATATCTAAGCCCTGACTTACAGAGAAGACGTATCAGTTTCCTAAAGATGTCAGGGAGAGAGATGGCTGAGTGGTACGTAAAACAGAGCTGGAGGAGGAGAAGGGGGAGGAGCTGATCACAGGAGATAGAGGGAAACGGAGAGAGGGAGGTGAGAGAGGAGAGAGTGCATCATCTTTGGCGACTTTGAGCCTCTTATCCAATTAACGTTTGATTAGTGAAAATAGAAAGCAACAGAGCAAGAGTGACAGGCAGCGCCAGCGATGATCCGTTCTACCAGAACTTATGCTCTCCTGCCGTTTAAAGCCATAGAACCATCACATAAACCTCTGACTGAGGATCTCCATGAATAAATGTCCGTTCATCTGATCTGTGAGTAAAAGGATGTACATCGTTTTCTGTTTACCTTCTGATTTGTAGTTAGAGGAACCCTACTAGTGTCGGTACCGTTAGCTTCACCCTTAAATTCATTTCCTGTTGGTTCAAATTTCACTTTTTCTTAAGAAATAAAAGATTCTCCTTACATTTATCACTTTATTCCACATTCGATAGTTGTTCACTAATTTGGGCGCACACATTTTAGTTAACATTCTATTATTGTTATTCTTGTTGCTCTTGAATAACAATAATAACAATAATAATAACTATAAAATAACTCTGGCAAACATCTGGCAAAAGACCTGCTGAAGGGAAAAAAATGGATATTTAAGCCCCGCCCACAGGAAGTGGAGAAGCTCATCCTGTGAAAGATTAATTTCTCAAAACTTGATTTAACTCTTATTTCCTGTTAAATTGTTTAACCCTTTAAATGTCCTGCTCAACAGTTTGGTTCAGTCTGTTTTAAGTCAATGTTTCTAGTTGACAAATGTGACTGAAGCTGTTGAACATGTGACCCACTAGCAGCATGTATATACCCACGGATGAAGTTTATAGCACTAATAAAAGAGCTTCATTCCACACGGACTCATCGATACCTGAGACGCAGCATCCATCCTCCAGCTGTCACTCACTTCTGATGACCGCCGATAAAGACATGAGGGTGAGAGAGAGCGGGCGAGAGAGCGGCGAGAGAGAGAGAGACGTGTTAGCTGAGGGGAAGACGGATGACGGATGAAAGCCAGATGATGACGGATGATTTAATGAAGGAGTGAGAAGCTGAAAGCAAAGACAACCAATTAGAAGACACAACAGAGGGACGTGGGGCTCGGAAGAAAAGAAAGAGGGAAGATGGATGAATGTTGGATAGAGATGGATCAAGGCGGCGACTGAGAGGATTAATGGGAACCACGCCGAGATACGAAGAGAGATAAAGAAATGTGAATACGGGAAAAGAGAAAAGCATCAAAGACAGAGACATAGAGAGAGCGATAGAGGGACATTATGATTTAAAGAGACCAATCACAGAGATCGTGACGTTATGGTGGAGGTGAGGAAGGAGCATGAGGAAGATGAGGGACATTTGAGACACAAAGGCACTCAAATAAAAGCCAACACTGAGGAGGTTCAGAGAGCGACAGACTTTTGATCTGAATTCTTATCTTATTCTCGGGTTAGTCAATGTTTCTATAATCTAGCATTCTTCTTAATAATGTCCTGATGTTCAAACACAACATTGTGTTACATAGAAGGGTGTTCATAAAGTTGTGTCTGTTCAACTGGAGTGAATGTGATATATTATTGTTTTACATAGAAGTGTGTTCATAAAGTTGTGTCACAAGTGAATGTGGAATATAATTATATCCCCCAAATGAATGAAGGAGTTAGTTAATGCCATAAGTCAAATACTGTATCGTGGATCATCTTCTGATTTTATACCCTCATAGACCTCAGTGTGAGGAAGAACTGGAGTGACTTTAGGAACGTTGGGTTGTATATTTCCGACACTAGGGGGGGTATCTTCATAAACTTTAGGAGATCCTTCCTGTTTATTTCATATTTAACACATTTTTCTCTCTTCAGGAGCGTTTTTTAAAAAAAACACTTAAAAATACTGTAGAAATAACTTCACATTTAATTTGAGGGGTTCCATCTGGGGGATTGTTTGTACAACGCAGGGGGTGGGGGACTTTTCAGGGACATACCCTTGCTGTGTGGGTCTCGTTTTTAAAGTTCTTCTCTGGTGGTGTGTCTTCTTCTCTCTCTCTGAAGGTTTAAAGGAAGAATGTGAAGTAAACTCTTTTTTCTCCGTCTGACTGAAGCTCCTTGTTTTTCTTCAATAATGTTTTTCAATATTCAGTTTTTTCTTTGACTCTTCATCTCTTCATCTGACACCAAACTCATTTTTAGTTCAGCGTTGTTACTGCTGAACTAAAAATGGAGCCTCTGCTCCAACAGCAGTACTCTTCCTCTGAATCGTCCTTCTGCTTTACATCCTCCTCTTCTCTCTCCTTATCTCTTTTATCGTCAGCAAACTCCCCCCCCCCCCAACAATCACCCCAGCCTCTTCTCGGAACAGTCCTTTCCAAACAGGTTTAAATACCCAGGATCAATGCAGCAGCAGGCTATCGCCCAGATTTTATGCCCCGCCTCAGCTTCTGAGTCTGTGCATGTCTGTTGGCGGCCGGCGTGCATTTCTGAGTGTCTGTGATTTAGTGCGTGTTTGAATTATTCATGAGGTTAAAGTGCTCCTCTGGGATGTAATGCAACATGCTTCTAATATCTTATTCACATCCCCTCCATCTATGTTTAAACCATGGACCACTTTCAGAGATTTAAGATCCAAACCCCAAAGCTGGACATTGTGGAACGTATTTCAAAAAGCTTAAAAAAAGAAGAAGAAGACATTCTTGAACAATCTCTGAAACCTTCTTCCATGCTGCTCCACGCCTGACCGAGCAGCGAAGAGTGATCACATGGGTTCTCCCGGCACGTCTACGTAGTAAATGGCAAAGGTCTGTTTAATATTCACAGCCATTTTATCACTCTGAGAAAGAATTGTCACGTCTCTCAATCCATCCCAACATTAACATTCTGCAACCTTCCACTAAGCTTTGCACAAAATCCAACGTGTTGTCAACTCTCACAACGAGGTATGAATGAAACCCGGCCGGTATGACCCGCATAAACGGCACACGGTCGACCCGCGGGGTTGGCTAGTCCATGCGTCGCATTAAAGAATGAATCTTTAAGTGTCAGCTTAAGTGCACTGCAAGCATTAGCATAACTTATTACAACCGCAACTGCTAACTCTGGAGCCAAATGACCCGACATGTCCGTCTGCCTGACCGAGTTCAGGCCTGGTTTTGAAACGCGTCTGGAGTGGACCGGCACCAAGCCACAAAGAAGGACTGGGCCAGGAGGAAAAACACATGATGAATAATCGACCACTTTAAAGTACTTTTTTTTGTTTCTCATTGACCTTCTCAGTCACCTCTTGTCTAGAAAAACACCCATATCATCAGTTCCGTAAGAGGAAGAACTGGATTGATTTTGAGAAAAGACATGAATATTTCCTGAACTTGAGGGAGCTTTATCTCTAAATGCATCTCCAATTTCTCAATCGTTGTTATGATTTAGTCAAACCTTGGTGGGTATGAATCCACTGGAGAAGATCTATCCTGTATTTATCACATTTTACCCTAAAACTTCACATTTCACTCACTAGAGGGAGCGTTTTAATGAAAAACACAGTTTTCCAGACATGCCTCAAAGACTCTGTCATGGATCATTGTCATTTTCTTACCCACAGAGACCTTAGTACGAGGAAGAACTGAATCGATTTTGGGACAGGTCGGTTGTATATTTCTGACACTAGGGGGAGCACTACCTCCGATTTAGTCCAAATGTGGTGCCTATGAGGGACTAGAGGAGATCTATCTGGTGTACTCTGTGTTTTACTTTAACAGTTCATATTATACACACTAGGGGGAGCTTTTTTTATGAATCACAGTTTTCAATCAGGGGCATTCCTTGTACAACACAGGAGGCTGGGGGCGTTTCGGAGATACATCCCTGCTGTCAGGGACGGCGGCGTAGGCCTGCTGGTACATGAAATAACGTGTGTGTGTCTCGATGCATGTTGACACATGACACGCCCACCAGCCCCCAGAGAGCAGAATCATCTGCACTTATTTAGGTGGAGATGTCGGCGCCATACAGTCATGGCGGCGTGCTTATGTTCAGGTGCATGATGGGTACGACTAGCGGCATCTATTCCTGTATCAATAATGTATCTGTTTGTCTTCATGTTTATGCATTTGTCTTCATTTGTAAACAGCATGTAAATTCCAGGGATGCATGCTTTTACTAAACGGTTCTGCTCATGCCACACTAGAGGAGTCACGCATGTATGGCGGCGTCTCCGCGGGCGTCTCTGGGCGGATTAGCTGGGATTTATCCGTGGAGTTGGTGCATGAAAATGAATATGAATGACTGTATATTCAGATCGGGCTGCACAGCAGGAGTACTAGCGTCTGTTTACGCTGATGCAACCTTTCATGGGGGCGGGGCTATAAGCCCAGAGAGATCTCAAATACAAATATACCTTTGAAGAGTGAAAGAGATTAAAAGGTTAATGTTTTTACAGCGTGTAGATACTATCTGGGAAATATTAATCTGCACCAAAGCCCTGAGCCGCTCTCTGGCAGAAATAAAAGCAGGTGAAAGAAGTGTTGCTGTTTGCTACAAAGTGGTAGAAAGGCTAGCCTTGAGAAGGGCTTATAAGTTTCTGAAAGTACATTACCACACACATCATGCCCCTCCACCCACGGGGGGTCGCATCCTTTCATTGTGAAAAAGTAGAACTTCGTGAGAACTTTGCAGAAGAAGGCTTTTAAAAATTCAGCATTGCAGGTGGAGAATGGTTTAAATCTAAAACTCTGGCAGCGCTGACGCTTTCATCTTTATCAGAGGATCTGGACCGGTTCCAGCGCCTCCCTGCCTGCATGTCCCACTCTCTCTCCCCCGTCACCACCATGTGGACTCATCTCGGCCAACGACGCCTCTGAATCCCGTCTCATGTTCCCGGTGTCTCCTCCAACACAGCTGGAGAACCTCTTCCTGCTAAAACTAGATTATGCATGTAGAATGAATGCCTAAACAGCGTCGCCCCGGTAACCAAAAACACATCCATCATCATCACCACGACAACCTGGGATAGAGCTGTCAATCAGCAGTGTCCCACGAGAGCCTGGGACAGGCCTACACACACACACACACACACACACACACACACACACACACACACACACACACACACACACACACACACACACACACACACACACACACACACACTCAATTCTGCATCTGAGATTACACACACTTGATCTTCATCCAGACCAGCAGCTTAGTGGACGACAAACCTTTATGACAAGGTCGGCCCGGCTCTCGGGTTCTATTGATCCGGTTTGGTGTGCTGGATCAGTTAAAAGCCTGCGGGTAGTTAGCAGGAGCCCGGGGTAAGTCCATTAGCTGACATCGTCACCTCAGCGTCTTTCTAAAGTACTGGACTGATGAACAGAAGTGACGACAGTCATCCGCGGGTCGAGGTTCTGCTGTCTATCACTGCGTCACAGACTTTAGAAGCACCAGAACCTTCTGTTAAGAATATTATATCATGAAACATTAAGTATGTTTGTTGGGTCTCAGTCTACATCTTGAAGATGATGATAGACGAAGACTTGAAAAGTTTAACTGAATGGCCGTTGGGAGAACTAAATCATCATTAAGTCACGTGGTTCTGATGGACTGAGGAGTTGGACACGCAGCAGCAGCAGCTTCTGAGTCAAATCCATCTCCTTGTGGGAAAACTTTGGTCTTGTATTTAACTTTGCCTAAACATTGATCTGTGAGTTGATCTGTTCTGATGTTGTGGTGCAGTGATGGAGATGGGAGGGGTGTGCAGCAGGTTCCATTAAGGAGAGAGAGTCAAATCACAAACCAGTGAGGAGAGAGTGAGGGCTAGAAGATGTGAGAGGTATCAGAATCAGGATGTTCAGAGGATGAGTAAGGATGGAGTGAGAGCAGCTCTGAAGATGATGAAGAGGAAAGGCCGTTGGTCAGGGTGTAATACCGGTGGAGGTATGGAGGCGTCTAGGAGAGAGGGCAGTGGAGGTTTATCTACATTATTCAACACTATCTTGGAGAGTTGGAGGATGCCTAAGGAATACTGGTGGTGATCTTCAAGAACAAGGCTGATGTTGTTCTTGAAGACCCTCACCTTCATCTGCAGCTACAGATGAAGGTGAGGGTCCACATTCTGAAGATCTGGGAAAGAATCCTGGAATCTAGGTTATGAAAATAGATTACGATTTATGGGCAACAGTATGAGACGGATGTTTACTTTGAGAGCGCTGGTGGAGAAGAACAGAGAAGGTCAGAAGGAGCTGATAGAGACGTACAGAGAAGGTTGGAAGGATCTGATGGAGACGTACACAGAAGGTTGGAAGGAGCTGATGGAGAAGAACAGAGAAGGTTGGAAGGAGCTGATGGAGAAGAACAGAGAAGGTCAGAAGGAGCTGGTGGAGAAGAACAGAGAAGGTTGGAAGGAGCTGGTGGAGAAGAACAGAGAAGGTCAGAAGGAGCTGGTGGAGAAGAACAGAGAAGGTCAGAAGGACCTACATTGTGTCTCTGTGGATTTAGCGGAGGTGTAGGACAGAGTGGTGAGGGAGGAATTGTGGGATTGCATGAGGAGGTCTGGAGGGACAGGAAGTATGTTAGAGTGGTCCAGGATATGTCTGAGAGCAGCATGATGGCGGTGAGGTGAGGAGCAGGAGTGATAGAGGGGTTGAAGGTGGAGGTGGGACTGCACCAAGGATGGGCTCTCTCTCACCACCCCTGGATGTGGTGAGAGAGGACATGCAGTTGGTGGGTGTGACAGAGGAAGATGCAGAGGACAGATGTAGGAGACAGATGACCTGCTGTGGAGACCCTGAAGGGAACAGACCAGAGAAGAAGATGAAGATGAAGATGTTACCTTCATCCTCACGTTGTGGAGCAGACACTCCCATTCATAAAGTTCACTGGGAACAGGTTCTGAGTAAGTTGCGGATATTTAAAATTTCCAACGCCAGTTTGTTCTGATGTTGACTTTAGATAAAGTTGGTAGTATTTTATTCAAACACCGGCTCTTTCCTATTTCCCACCAGAGGGCCCCAGAGCAGAACCTCGCCAGAAGTAATTACCACCTGAGCAGAAGCCACATACAATCATCTCAGCGCTGAACGTGTGTCCGGTTTATCTCCTGTGAAGTGTATCTGGCTGGAACCCATGAGTTAGAGTGAGTCCAGTCGTTGGTTCGGATGTAGCAGGTAGCTCCAGCGGCTCCTCACAGAATAAAATCACGCCATCAGACTCTGCTGCTGCTGCGTTCTGTGGTGAGTTATAAATAAAGAAGAAGTTTTCATCCAAATCCTCTTAAGTTGTTCCCTCTCTGTCGTTTCCACTGGAAGACAGGGAGTAATAAAGTTTCCTCTTCATTCACGTCGTTGTCGTGTTCAGGCCATGACCGCTCGCCTCTCTGCCTCGCCTCCAGTCGCTCTATCTCTCTCTCTCTCTCTCTATCTCTCTCTCTCTATCTCTATCTCTATCTCTCTATCTTTTCTGGCTGGTGCTTCTTCAACCTCCATCCTTCCCTCCCAGATTAAAGTGTCTGTCCTGCTGTCCCTCCTCAAATCCCCCGTTACACATCACCTCAGGCTGCGTGTCTGCCAGTGTGTCGAAGTCAGACAGCCTCGCTGAGCCTTAACCTGTCAGACTGACGAGAGGAGAGAGGAGAGAGGAGAGAGGAGAGAGGAGAGAGTGGAGGGACGAGGGACGAGGGACGAGGGACGAGGGACGAGGGAGTCGGGTCAGCACATCCAGAACTCTACGTGCTGCTGCAAAGTGGAGGCAGCTCACGTCTCAAATGGCTGTACAGCACACACATATATAGTCCGCCAGTTACACACACACACTCACACACTCAGACGCACACACTCACACACTCAGACGCGCACTCACAGATACACACATACACACACACAAACTCACAAAAACAGACACATACTCACAGACACGCACACACATGCAGACAAACACTCAAGCTCAGACATACACGTACATACACACAGACACAAACTCACACACACACACACACTCACAGACACGCACACACATGCAGACAAACACTCAAACTCAGACATACACGTACATACACACAGACACAAACTCACACACACACACACACTCACAGACACACACACATGCAGACACATACTTACACACAAATTCACACAAACAGACACATACTCACGGACACACACACACAGACATACACACAGACACACACACACACACACAGACACACACACAGACACACACTCACAATCGTCACACTGAGGTCTAAGTGGGTAAAATTTGAAAACGACCCATGAAATAGTTTTTGGATTCTGGCGTTCACACCAAGGAGCCGCGGCGATGATGATGATGATGAGGATTCCATAATATAAAGAATGTTTATAATTATGCTGTTTCTGAAACCACTGCTGATTTCTGTAGACTCATAATATCAAACAAATCTTTTTAAAATAGCCCAAGTATCATTTATATATATATGTATTCACTAAAACATTCAATACCTTCATATTTGTGTATAAAGTTATATCAGCGTTCATTTTGAATAATGTGATATTTAAATATTTACATAAGGGATAGCCTCAAACAGATTTCCGGCTGTGTCACCACGTTATCAAAGACCTTCACAAAGAGTCTTTGTGTGAAGGTGGACCCGCGGGGAATGTTCTGTCGTCCGTGTCAGAGGCGGTTCTGCTCGTCACAGCAGCCACGCGTTCATACGGACCAGCCTGACTAATCTGTGATCTGTAACCGGCGCTGAAGTTCTTCCAGTGTGAAGATAAGGATTCATTCTCATACAAACACCCTCAAACACATATTTCCTTTAACGGAGACTCTTTTTGTGTTTGTCCACATTCCCTCATGGCTGACGGCACATTCATTTCTTCTTCCCAGCGCCGCACGGAGAGCCGGATCTTCAGAACCACGTAAGTTACGAGCGAGGAGATCAGCAGCAAGGTCAGCAGCAAGACACAGATTCTTCACGTTTCCGACATTCTGCTGCGGATGTGACCAACGTGACCAGGATCAAAGGTCAGATGATTCAGCAGCACAAAATCCCCGCCATGGTGACCAAACAGGCATCGGCGCCAGAGCGAGGTAATTGACCCTCTAACAGATGACAGAGGGGGCTGAACTGACATCACGATGGTCTTTGCTGCATTAATAACAGATAACGCCTCATGGGAACTTACAAAAAACGGGATTTGAGGGCGGGTCTGTGGTTCCTGCTGAGAGTCATCAGGGTGTCGGGTAAATAAAAGAAGCAGAGCCGGGCGGCCCGATGTAATAAGCCTCCTCCGCGGGTCACGGCATTATGTCAGAACTCTCAGTAGCTACAGGTTGGATTAGAGGATGAATCCGACCTCATCCTTCGGCCAGAGAGGAAATGGAAACGGCATGAGGGCCAACAGTGGGAGCAGCAGGAGAAGTTTGATGCCGCACACATTTGTCGCCGGGACAAAAACACCTACGACTCAATTAGATTCAGGGGGGGAACCAAACAAACACAAGGAGAACCTGCAGAACCAGCTCTACACAGAAAGGCCCTGAGAACGGAGAAGTCTGACAACAATGATGAACCAGGAACACACATAAATTAATTTCCAGCCCTGACAGAGTAAAATAATATATAAAAAGTGTCTTTACTGTACTTACCTTTGATCTTTTATTCAAATGATTCACAAAAATCTAACCTTTTAGTCATGTAACAAAATAACAAAAAAATATAACGTTCTTCACATTAAAAACAAATACTGGTGTTTTTCTCTTAAATTATAGGCATTCATCCTTTAATTAAAGGTTAACTGAAGAACATTTCTAGTCTTAGTAGGACAGTACATGTGGACCCTAACCCTATACCTTGGTATTTCAAACTCCTGCTATCGTTTTGGCTATCTCACCTTCATCCTATTTTATATTTTTAGCCTCACCTGGTGAGGAGCAAAGAAAATTTGTAGAGCTGCACAAATCTGACAATGGAGACAAGAACATCTCACAGCAGTTCAAAATGTCAGTTTGAACAGTTAGATGAATAATGAAGAAGTTTAAAGAGACTGGAGATGTTAGACTCCTGGAAGCCTGGAAGAGCCAGTGTCTGCAAACTGACCCCACACACTGTGAGGAGGATGGTTAGACTGGATAGAGACGCTTCAAGGATCAAAGCTAGAGAGGACAGAGGTCAGTTGAATCTTAGGGTCAGAAAGTCTCCCTAACCACCATCAGATGGCGCCGACACCAACACCAGCTGTTTGGAAGGGTAGCAAAAAAAAAGCCTCTGCTGTCGTCCACACACAAGCTAACGCTGCTACAAGCTAACGCTGCTACAAGCTAACGCTGCTACAAGCTAACGCTGCTACAGTTTGACAAACACCACTGGGACTTTCACTGGAACAAGGTCAGAGGTCAGATGAGACCAAATAGTGCTTTTTTGGCTACAAACATCTAGGATGGGTGTGGCCTAGCTAGAAAGAAAGGCATAGAGAAAAGCCCCTCATACCCCCTGAGAAGTCTGGTGGTGGGTCTCTGATGCTGTGGGGTGGTTTTTCTTCCTAAGGTCCTGGACACCTTGTTAAAGACATGGTTCCATGATTCAGAGATCATAAAATAAAGGTTCTGCCATGGCCATCCCATAAAAGCCTTTGAGCAGATACCTGACCTAAACCCACCAGAACATCTGTGGGATGTGATGAAGACAAGAGTCCACCAGCGTAGAACCTGAAGGAGGTGGAGAGCTTCTGTATGGAGGAAGGGTCTCAGACCGTCTCCATGTGTCCTCATCTTCTCCAAACCTCATCACACCCTAGACACGGACACTGTCATTGTGGCAAAAGGGGTGGAGCCAGTAAAAGTCTGAATTGCTGTATATGCTCTTTATGGACCGGGCAGAATGAGTCCGAGCTCAGGACCAGAAGAGTCCGCAGCTTCTTCACTTTAACTCTGTTAACTGATGAGGGTTTCTCAGAGACTTCTGAAGCCCATGATTTAATCTACCTCCTGAATCAGGTTGGCTCTTTATGCAGCCTGAGGAATGGAAGGTCATGGAAATCCAGTGATGGTTCTGGTCCACTCTCCTTGTGCAGAGATTTCTCCAGATTATCTTTTGGTGCCATTATGGACCTTTTTTCTTCAAAGTCTCAGCTTTGACCATGTAGATTCACAAAGCGTTCAACCCCTGCCCTCTCTGCTGGTGAATACCCCGGCCTCTTCCTCACGTCCCTTTCATTCACACGTATGAATGTAAGATGTGGTGAAAAGACTGTTAGCGGTGAACATTTATAGTTCTGTAAAGCTCCTGGCTGTGATGAATAAAGTCATATAACGTACCTCTTATCCATTCTTTGGTCATGTTACTCACTCCACACTTATTGTTGGAGTAATACTTACAGTTGCTAAGCTACGGAATTATATAAGTCGGTATGTTTAAGTGAACTTTTTAGTTGAAGTGAAGGCTAGAAGACTTTTTAGAAAAAGTTACGGTGTGTAATAATTAACCAACTCTGAATAATAAATTGACTGTATCTATAACTCTGTACCTTTTTAATGACGTGAACTTCCTCTACATTGATTAGAACGTGTGTTTCTACCACTAGAACATGGTTGGGCTACAGAAGCCCCCCGTAGATGTGGTTACCCCGTTAAGTGAATAACCATGAATCTGCTGAAGACGGACCCCCAGAGCTGATGTTTGCAGCGCCGCTTCTTATAAGTGTCTGTGCTTTCCTGCTGAATAAATGAATAAGTTACATTAATAAATGCATCATGTTGTAGAGGAGTCTCTCTGCAACCACAGGCTGTGTCCAGGGTGAAAATATTTATGCTTTCCATCTCTGTGAGCGCTTTAGAATAGTATATGACGGTAAACAGTAGGATGCCCTAGGAGGTAAAACACCAGCTCCCTCAGTTAACCAGATCCATGATATCAACTGTAGAGGGGGGGGAGGGGAGAGAGGAGTGAAGGAGAGGGGAGAGAGAGGTGTAGGAGAGGGGAGAGAGAGGTGAAGAAGAGGGGAGAGAGAGGTGTAGGAGAGAGAGGTGAAGGAGAGGGGAGAGAGAGGTGAAGGAGAGGGGAGAGAGAGGTGAAGGAGAGAGAGGTGAAGAAGAGGGGAGAGAGGTGAAGGAGAAGGAGAGAGGAGTGAAGGAGAGGGGAGGGAGGAGTGAAGGAGAGGGGAGAGAAGAAGTGAAGGAGAGGGGAGAGAAGAAGTGAAGGAGAGGGGAGAGAGAGGTGTAGGAGAGAGAGGTGAAGAAGAGGGGAGAGAGAGGTGAAGGAGAAGGAGAGAGGAGTGAAGGAGAGGGGAGAGAGGAGTGAAGGAGAGGGGAGAGAAGAAGTGAAGGAGAGGGGAGAGAAGAAGTGAAGGAGAGGGGAGAGAGGAGTGAAGAAGAGGGGAGAGAGAGGTGAAGGAGAGAGGAGTGAAGGAGAGGGGAGAGAGGAGTGAAGGAGAGGGGAGAGAAGAAGTGAAGGAGAGGGGAGAGAGGAGTGAAGGAGAGGGGAGAGAGAGGTGAAGGAGAGGGGAGAGAGAGGTGAAGAAGAGGGGAGAGAGAGGTGAAGGAGAGGGGAGAGAGAGGTGAAGGAGAGGGGAGAGAGAGGTGAAGGAGAGAGAGGTGAAGGAGAGGGGAGAGAGAGTTGACGGAGAGGGGAGAGAGAGGTGAAGGAGAGGGGAGAGAGAGGTGACGGAGAGAGAGGTGAAGGAGAGGGGAGAGAGAGGTGAAGGAGAGGGGAGAGAGAGGTGAAGAGGAGAGGGGAGAGAGAGGTGAAGGAGAGGGGAGAGAAGAAGTGAAGGAGAGGGGAGAGAGGAGTGAAGAAGAGGGGAGAGAGAGGTGAAGGAGAGAGGAGTGAAGGAGAGGGGAGAGAGGAGTGAAGGAGAGGGGAGAGAAGAAGTGAAGGAGAGGGGAGAGAGGAGTGAAGGAGAGGGGAGAGAGAG
>JBBDHG010000113.1:2002500-2005000 GCA_037951165.1 Lophius americanus
GGCGGGGGCGACGACGCCATGATATCCCCGACCTTTTTCGGGGAGTTGATGATGTCACCATTTGATAATTGCACTAGTCTGGAAGAATCAGACGCAGAGAGATCAGTGGACGTGTCAGAAGGTCTGTGAGAAGGTCAACGACTCGGCTGAGAAGAAAGTCAGAATGAGTTTTAGAAATGATTAAACGTCCTGGACCAGCGTCTGCCCAGGAAACGCCGCGTTTAATAGAATCTAATATTGACCGCTCAACACCGGCTCAGGCGTTATTGTGTTTACGAGCCAAAGATTGATGTGACGCATCTTCTTTTTTTAAAGCCTCAGAAATATATGGCATCCATACAAACGTTCTTCTGCCGGCTTTTCTCAAATATCCTGGATTAAAGGTCTGAGGAAAACTTTTTTGCAAACTCAGAAACCTCCTCATGTCATCAAAGCGTCAAAATACATCATCCTGATTGGACTGACAGACACAGGAGAGGCGGGTGTTCATTCATCAGCGAGCTGCCTCCAACCGGTATCAAGACTAATATTACATAATCTAATCTATTACAATATAATATAATACAATCTAATCTAACATAATCTAATCTAAGGCTTCTTCTGTTTGAAGCACTAGTCGCTGGTGTCACCAGCACCACCAGCACCACCTTCTGTAACCATCTTCACCCAGCGGCCCGGTGACGAACACATCACATCCTTTAAAGCATCGGTGACGATGGCGCCCCCGACACGGACATGTAGAACCAGCCCACAGAAGCACTCCTCTATGAACGGGACATCAAGAACCAAAACCTGGGCCACTGCCTCGGCTTCCTGTAGCGGAACATCATCCACCCATTTTCTTCTCCTGAGCCCAGGTGGGTCGGCGTGGCAGAGGAGGAGACGAGCCACTCAGAGCCGCCGCCGCCGAGTGTCGGAGCTCCTCGCCGTATTACTAACCGCGGTCACCCTGAGCAGGAAGTTCATTTCGGCCACTGGTATTCGCGGCCCTTGTTCCTCCGGTACTGACCCGGACTTCATGAGGTGAGAGGTTGAGAGCACATGGACCGGTAAATGGAAAGCTCTGCCCTTTGGGTTTAGATGGGCCCAAACAATGTCTGGACTCCTGGTGCTGACACACCAGCCTGCCTGTCCATCTGACTGATGTCTGTGTTCACTTCCAGACATCGGGTCAGCACAAGTTCTTCACTTCAGCAGCACCTCACCTCACAGCCGACAAATACAGGGATCAAATGTTTAGGAGTCAGTTGTTGTTAGTTCAGATGAAGCACAACGGTGTCTTTGAAACGATCCGATCCTCAACTTCACGTCTTTGGTAGGTTCAGATTTGATCCATCTGTGTATTTATTAGTATTCATGACCGAATAATAACAATAAAATAATCATGAAAACTGTGGATTCTGACTGATTTACTTCATTCTCTCTCTCTCTCTGTCTCTCTCTCTGTCTCTCTGTGTCTCTCTGTGTCTCTCTCTCTCTGTCTCTCTCTCTGTCTCTCTGTGTCTCTCTCTCTCTCTCTGTCTCTCTCTCCTTCTGTCTCTCTCTCCCTCTCTCTCTCCCTCTCTCTCTCCCTCTCTCTCCCTCTCCCTCTCTCTCCCCCTCTCTCTCTCTCCCTTTCTCTCTGTGTCTCTCTCTCTCTCTCTGTCTCTCTCTCCTTCTGTCTCTCTCTCCCTCTCTCTCCCCCCTCTCTCTCTCTTCCTCTCTCTCCCTCTCTCTCCCTCTCCCTCTCTCTCCACCTCTCTCTCTCTCCCTCTCTCTCTGTGTCTCTCTCCCTCTCTCTCTCTCCCTCTCTGTGTCTCTCTCCCTCTCTCTCCCCCCCTCTCTCTCTCCCTTTCTCTCTGTGTCTCTCTCTCTCTCTCTGTCTCTCTCTCCTTCTGTCTCTCTCTCCCTCTCTCTCCCCCCTCTCTCTCTCCCTCTCTCTCTCTCCCTCTCTCTCCCTCTCCCTCTCTCTCCCCCTCTCTCTCTCTCCCTCTCTCTCTGTGTCTCTCTCCCTCTCTCTCTCTTTCATTCAGAAATGAAATGATTTTAACGCACCTGTCTTTGGAGAGCCTTGAACATCAACATGAGAGAGAAAACGAGAGAACGGTGAAGCGAGAGAACAAGAGAGCGAGGGTCGGTGAGGTCACACGTTTGTCACGGTCACATGATTCTATTCATCCTGCTAAAAGTTCAAACGCAGAGATTTGTCCTTTTTCTGGAGAGGAGACGATATTCTTGACGGGCCCCACCGCTGTGAAGGAGGCCATGTAGGTGGTCAAACTGTGGAATGTGTGCTCCACTCTCAATCGGCCCACTATCTTGAAGCTGGGCAGAGGATCGGGATTCAGGTTCAATTCATCAGAACCAATGTGGACCTTTTTCTCCATCTGTATTTAGGTCCAAACACAAAGGGTGAACCTCCTTCTTTTTCTCTGGGCAGGAGAGGCATTGGGAGTAAGACGTGTTTTCTTGGAGACAGCGGTGGAGGAGATCCGGCTTGTTCTGCACAGGAACTGGAGGA